>SJYT01051032.1:104311-124224 GCA_006410635.1 Cephalophus harveyi | reverse complement strand
GACTGCAGCCTACCAGGCTCCTCCATCCATAGGATTTTCCAGGCAAGAGTACTGGAGTGGGTTGCCATTGCCTTCTCCATGACCAACCTAGACAGCGTATTAAAAAGGGGAGTCATTACTTTGCTGACAAAAATTCTTCTAGTCAAAGCTATGGTTTTTCCAGTAGTCATGTGTGCGTGTGAGTGAGAGTTGAACCGTAAAGAAAGCTGAGTCCCAAAGAATTGATGATTTTGAACTGTGGTGTTGGAGAAGATCTTGAGAGTCCCTTGGACTGCAGGGAGATCAAACCCATCATTGCTCAAGGAATCAGTCGTGAATATTCATTGGAAGGACTGATGTTGAAGCTGAAACTCTAATATTTTGGCCACCTGAAGCAAAGAACTGCAAAAGACCCTGATGCTGGGAAAGACTGAAGGCAGGAGGAGAAGGGGATGACCGAGGATGAGATGGTTGAATGGCATTACCGACTTGATGGACATGAATTAGAACAAGCTCCAGGCACAGGTAATGGACAGCGAAGCCTGGTGTGCTGCAGACCTGGGGTTGCAAAGAGTCAGACACAATTGAGCGAGTGAATGGAACTGAACTGTATCAAAGCTAGAATGTTTCACACACAGATGGTTGAATGGCATTACCGACTTGATGGACATGAATTAGAACAAGCTCCAGGCACAGGTAATGGACAGCGAAGCCTGGTGTGCTGCAGACCTGGGGTTGCAAAGAGTCAGACACAATTGAGCGAGTGAATGGAACTGAACTGTATCAAAGCTAGAATGTTTCACACACAGATCCACCTCAGAAAACTCCTTGGGTTCTGCTTCTGTCAGCAATATAATTAATACTAAGTGGAAGAAGGGGCCTTCTGTGAAAGAAGCACAATGTTGGATCTCCTGCCTAAGAGTGCATCTCATAAAACACTTAGGTTCTTAATGCCTTGTAAGGGTATGCCGCCATCAACGGAGAACTACTAATTCACAGCACTTCCTTCATCGAAAGCATCAGTTAGTCCCCGGCGTGTATTTACAGTGCTGGTACACTGCAAGGAATATGTGGGGTGTGAAAATGCTAATTTGGGTCTGCAGTCCAAGTGGCTATTCTCAACGTGTGAAATCAAGCTGTGAAAGCTAGTATGTTTCACTCTGAAACACACCTCCGAAAACTCCTTGGGTTCGGATTCTCTCCGCATTATAGTTAATGCTTGGCGCAAGCAGGGGAATTCTCTGTAATAAACACTGTGCTTGGATTCTTGCCTAAGAGCGCACCTCCTAGAACTCTTTGAGAAGTACCAGTTCACAACACTTCCTTCATGGAAAGCATCAGTTTGTCCCCCATGTGTAGTTGCACTCTTGGGACAATATAGGGAAATATGCTAGGTGTTAAATGCTAACTTGGGATCTCCTGACAAAAATGAAGTTCACCCCGTTTGAAAGCTAGAACAATTCACTCTCAAACACAGATAGGAAGACCTCCTAGGTTCTGATTTTCTCTTCACTATAGTTAATTCTTGGCCCATAAATGTCTTTTTAAAGGAAACATTGTGTCTGGAATTCCTTTACTAAGTGGAAGAAGGGGCCTTCTGTGAAAGAAACAGAATGTTGGATCTCCTGCCTAAGAGTGCATCTTCTCAATGCCTTGTAAGGGTATGCCACCACCAACAGAGAACTACCAATTCACAGCACTTCCTTCATCGAAAGCATCAGTTAGTCCCCAGCGTGTATTTATAGTGTTGGGACACTGCAAGGAATATGCGGGGAGTGAAAATGCTAATTTGGGTCTGCAGTCCAAATGGCTATTCTCAATGCGTGAAAGCTAGTATGTTTCACTCTGAAACACAACTCTGAAAACTCCTTGGGTTCGGATTCTCTCAGCACTATAGTTAATGCTTGGCACAGGCAGGGGAATTCTCTGTAATAAACACTGTGCTTGGATTCTTGCCTAAGAGCACACCTCCTAGAACTCTTTGAGAAGCACCAGTTCACAACACTTCCTTCATGGAAAGCATGTTTGTCCCCCATGTGTAGTTGCACTCTTGGGACAATACAGGGAAATATGCTAGGTGTTAAATGCTAACTTGGGATCTCTTGACAAAAACGAAGTTCACCCCGTTTGAAAGCTAGAACGATTCACTCTCAAACACAGCTAGGAAGACCTCCTAGTTTCTGATTTTCTCTTCACTATAGTTAATTCTTGGCCCATAAATGTCTTTTTAAAGGAAACATTGTGTCTGGAATTCCTTACTGGGAGCTCATCTCAAATAACATTTAGGTTCATAAGGTGTCATATGGGTAGGCCACTGGTCACATAGTTAATTACTAGCTCACACCACTTCACTCACAGAAAAGACCAGTTCTTTCGAATGTGCATTTTTGTGCTGGAACACTGCAGTGAAACATGCTGGGTTTGAACCTTCTCATTGGGGTCTCCTGGCATTATGAGTGTTCTCACCATGTCTAGCTAGAATGTTTCCCTGTCAAACCCACCTTGGAAAATTCCTTGGGTTCTGCATTTTTGTGCTGGAACACTGCAGTGAAACATGCTGGGTTTGAACCTTCTCATTGGGGTCTCCTGGCATTATGAGTGTTCTCACCATGTCTAGCTAGAATGTTTCCCTGTCAAACCCACCTTGGAAAATTCCTTGGGTTCTGATTGTCCCCACACTATAGCTAATTCTTGGCACAAGCAGGGGACTTCTCTGAACAAAACACTGCCCTTGGATCTCCTGCCTCAGAGAGCATCTCCTAGAACTTGGGGATGCCACTCACTCACAGAGAACTACCAGTTCACAGCACTTTCTTCCCGGAAAGCATCAGTTTGTCCCTCATGGGTCCTTTCAGTGCTGGGACACTGAAGGGAAATATGCTGGGTGAGAACCAGCCAATTTGGGTCTGTTGGAATAAAAAGTGTTCTCACCCTGTCTGTGAAAGCAAGCATGGTTCACTCTCAAAAACACCTCGGAAAACTTCCTGGGTTCAGATGCTTTTCTAACTATAGCTAATGCTTAGCAGAAGCAGGGGAATTCTCTGTAATAAACACTGTGCTTGGATTCTTGCCTAAGAGCGCACCTCCTAGAACTCTTTGAGAAGTACCAGTTCACAACACTTCCTTCATGGAAAACATCAGTTTGACCCCAATGTGTATTTGCACCCCTGGGACAATGTAGGGAAATATGCTGGGTGTAAATGTTAATTGGGATCTGCTGGCCAAATTAGTGTTCTCAATATGTGAGAGCAAGCATGCTTCGCTGGCAAACACATCTCAAAAAAGCCTTTGGGTACTGATTCTCTCCACCCTATAGTTAAGGTTTGGCACAGCAAGGGAATTCTCTCAAAGAAACACTGCTTGGATTCCTGCCTAAGAGCATATCTCCTAGAACTCTTTGCTTCCTACCACCTTGTACGGGTATGACACCACACTCAGAAGTACCAGTTCATAACACTTACTTCATGGAAAACATCAGTGTCTCCTCAGGGTGTATTTGCACTGCTGGGACAATGCAGGGAAATAGGCTGGCTGTGAAAATGCTAATTTGGAGTCTTTGGACAAAAACATTGTTCACACCGTCTGAAAGCTAGAATGTTTCACTTTCAAAGCCCGTTAGGAAAACCTCCTAGGTTCTGATTCTCTCTTCTCTGTAGTTCATTCTGGGTACAACAGAATGGCTTTTCTAAAGGAAATACTGTTCTTCATCTTCTTACTGTGACCTCATCTCAAAGAACATTTAGGCTCCTAAGGCGTCATATAGGTAGGCCACTGGCCAGATGGTCAATTACCAGCTCTCAACACTTCCCTCAAGGAAAAGACCAGCTCCTCCCAACTGTGTATTATTGTGCTGGAACACTGCAGGGACACATGCTGGGGTTGAACGTTCTCATTGGGCTCTCTTGGAAATAGAGTGTTCTCACCATGGCAAAGCTGGAATGCTTCACTCTCAAACCTCCCTCAGAAAACTCCTTGGGTTCTGATTCTCTCTGCACTATAGTTAATTCTTGGCACAAGCAGGGGACTTCTCTGATAGNTGCAGGGACACATGCTGGGGTTGAACGTTCTCATTGGGCTCTCTTGGAAATAGAGTGTTCTCACCATGGCAAAGCTGGAATGCTTCACTCTCAAACCTCCCTCAGAAAACTCCTTGGGTTCTGATTCTCTCTGCACTATAGTTAATTCTTGGCACAAGCAGGGGACTTCTCTGATAGAAACACTGCACTTGGATCTCCTGCCTAAGAGCACATCTTCTGAACTCTTAAGTATGCCGCTCACTAACAGAGAACCACCAGTTATCAGCACTTCCTTCGTGGAACGCGTCAGTTTGTCCCATACATGTATTTCAGTTCTGGGACACTGCAGGGAAATACACTGGGCATCAACCTGCCAATTCGCCCCTGTTGGCAAGACCAACATTCTTCCACATAGTGAATTACCAGCTCACACCACTTCACTCACAGAAAAGACCAGTTCTTTCCAAGTGTGCATTTTTGTGCAGGAACACTGCAGTGAAACATGCTGGGTTTGAACCTTCTCACTGGGGTCTGCTGGCATTATGAGTGTTCTCACCGTGTCTCAGCTAGAACGATTCCCTGTCAAACCCACCTTGGAAAACTCCTTGGGTTCTGATTGTCCCCACACTATAGCTAATTCTTGGCACAAGCAGGGGACTTCTCTGAATGAAACGCTGCCTTTGGATCTCCTGCCTAGGAGAGCATCTCCTAGAACTTGGGGATGCCACTCACTAACAGAGAACTACCAGTTCACAGCACTTTCTTCACGGAAAGCATCAGTTTGTCCCTCATGGGTCCTTTCAGTACTGTGACACTGAAGGGAAAGATACTGGGTGGGAACCAGCCAATTTGAGTCTGTTGGAATAAAAACTGTTCTCACCCTGTCTGTGAAAGCGAGCATGATTCACTTTCAAAAGCTTCCTGGGTTCAGATGCTCTTCTCACTATAGTTAATGCTTAGCAGAAGCAGGGAAATTCTCTGCAAGTAACACTATGCTTGGATTCCTGCCCATAGAGCACATCTCTTAGAATTCTTCCATTCCTACTGCCTTGTATGGGTGTGAAACTGTACAGAAGTACGAGTTCACAACACTTGCTTCATGGAAAACATCAGTTTGTCCCCAGTGTGTATTTGCACCCCTGGGACAATGTAGGGAAATACGCTGGGTGTATGCTAATTGGGATCTGCTGGCCAAATGAGTGTTCTCAATGTGTGAGAGCAAGCNAATATGCTGGGTGTAAATGTTAATTGGGATCTGCTGGCCAAATTAGTGTTCTCAATATGTGAGAGCAAGCATGCTTCGCTGGCAAACACATCTCAAAAAAGCCTTTGGGTACTGATTCTCTCCACCCTATAGTTAAGGTTTGGCACAGCAAGGGAATTCTCTCAAAGAAACACTCTGCTTGGATTCCTGCCTAAGAGCATATCTCCTAGAACTCTTTGCTTCCTACTGCCTTGTATGGGTATGACACCACACTCAGAAGTACCAGTTCATAACACTCACTTCATGGAAAACATCAGTGTCTCCTCAGGGTGTATTTGCACTGCTGGGACAATGCAGGGAAATAGGCTGGCTGTGAACATGCTAATTTTGAGTCTTTGGACAAAAACATTGTTCACACCATCTGAAAGCTAGAATGTTTCACTTTCAAAGTCTGCTTGGAAAACCTCCTAGGTTCTGATTCTCTCTTCTCTGTATTTCATTCTGGGTACAACAGAATGGCTTTTCTAAAGGAAATACTGTTCTTCATCTTCTTACTGTGAGCTCATCTCAAAGAACATTTAGGTTCCTAAGGTATCATATAGGTAGGCAACTGGCCAGATGGTCAATTACCAGCTCTCAACACTTCCCTCAAGGAAAAGACCAGTTCCCAACTGTGTATTATTGTGCTGGAACACTGCAGGGACACGTGCTGGGTTTGAACGTTCTCACTGGGCTCTTTTGGAAAATAGTGTTCTCACCATGCCAAAGCTGGAATGTTTCACTCTCAAACCTCCCTCAGAAAACTCCTTGCGTTCTGATTCTCTCTGCACTATAGTTAATTCTTGGCACAAGCAGGGGACTTCTCTGATAGAAACACTGCACTTGGATCTCCTGCCTAAGAGCACATCTTCTGAACTCTTAAGTATGCTCCTCACTAACAGAACTACCAGTTATCAGCACTTCCCTCGTGGAACGCATCAGTTTGTCCCACACATGTAGTTTCAGTTCTGGGACACCGCAGGGAAATACACTGGGCATCAACCTGCCAATTCGCCCCTGTTGGCAAGACCAACATTCTCAGCCTATAAAAGTAAGAATATTTCACTCTCAAACCAACCTAGGAAAACATCTTGGATGCTGATTCTCTCTTCACTACAATCCATTTTTGGTGAAGCAAATGACTTTTCTGAAGGAAACATTTTGCTTGCATCTCCTACTAGGAGTGTATCTCATAAAACACATAGGTTCTTACTGCCTTGAATGGACATGCCATTCACCACAAAAGTAACTACCAGTTCACACCATTTCCTCCATGGATAAGATTGGTTTTTTCCAAGTGTGTATTTTCAGTGCTGTGACACTGCAGGGGAATATGCTGGATGTGAACCTGTCAATTGGGGTCTGCTTGCCAAAACAGTGTTTTTGCCTTGTGTAAAATGTTTCACACTCAAAATATCTAGGAAAACACTCTGGATGAAGACTCTGTTCACTACAGTCAATTTTTGCCTAAGCAACTCACTTTTCTGAAAAAATAATCATTCAGGATCTCTTTCTTAGCAGTCATCTCATAGAACACTTAGGTCCATAATGCCTTGTACTGTTCAGAAAATAAGTCTGGGAGACTATTCTGTATGAGCGGACAGCCATGCCTGTTGTTACCCTGATTGGGTGAAACTGTACTGTCAGATGTTTTCCCACCAAAATGTGGCAAGCAGCCTATTTCTTACAGAAAACTAACAATTGCTTCAAAATCTTTGTTGTAATTAAGAGAAAAAGAACCCATGTGTTTGTCTCACAGGTTTGAGGCTGCCACTATCCACCTTTAACCATTGGAAATACTTTTTGTAGTGTTTTTGCCTTGTGTCAGCTAAAATGTTTCACACTTAAAATATCTAGGAAAACACTCTGGATGAAGACTCTGTTCACTACAGTCAATTTTTGCCCAAGCAACTCACTTTTCTGAAAAAAGAATCATTCAGGATCTCTTTCTTAGCAGCCATCTCATAGAACACTTAGGTTCATAATGCCTTGTACTATTCAGAAAATAAGTCTAGGAAACTATGCTGTACGAGTGGACAGCCATGCCTGTTGTTACCCTGATTGAGTGAAACTGTACTGTCAGATGTTTTCCCACCAAAATGTGGCAAGCAGCCTATTTCTTACAGAAAACTAACAATTACTTCAAAATCTTTGTTGTAATTAAGAGAAAAAGAACCCATGTGTTTGTCTCACAGGTTTGAGGCTGCCACTATCCACCTTTAACCATTGGAAATACTTTTTGTCATCCAGCTACCATTCTCAAGTTCACAAAACAAGTTTCCCTGACTTTTCAGAGCTTTGTAATGGCAAACCTAAGAAACTCTGTAACATTCCATGAGAAAAGTGGTCAGGGGAGAATATTCTTTGAATGTTGCCTGCCATACCTGACGCTACCCTGATTGGGTGAAATGGTAGTGTCAGATACGTGTTCCCAGAAAGAAGTAGGAAGCAGCATGCTTCTTTCAGAAAACTCAAAAACATGACTAGAGTAGTTGTAATAAAGAGAAAATTGAAGCAGTGGGTTTTTCTGTCAGGTTTGAGGCTTTATAGGTGGAAAATATTGCTTTCACCATAAGGGCCCTATTCACAGGTTCTCAAAAGCATGTTTACTGGCTGTTTTAGAGTTGTACAAAGACACACCAAGGGCACAGTGGACAATTCTATGAGAAAAAAATGTCAGGGGAGAGTGTTCTGTGAGTTTTGACTGCCATACTTTTTGTTCCCCTGATTACGTGAAACTGTACTGTCAGATCACTGTCAAGCCAGATGTGGGAAGCAGCCTTTTTATTTCAAAATCGTGACCACAGCTGTTGTTGTAATGTAGAGAAAGAAACACTATGTTTTTCTGGCAAGTTTAAGGCTGCAACTCTCCAGTTTTCACCTGGGAAAAATAATTCTTTTGCCATCAGGTCCCAATTCCCAGATACAAAACTATATGTTTCCCTGAAATTTCAGAGCTGTGTAAAGACACTCCTTGGACACATTGTACCATTCCATGAGAAAATATGTTAGGGGAGAGTGTTCTGACGACCACAACCTTTTTAACTCTGGTTAGGTGAAGCTGCACTATAAGATGACTCCCAGCAAGAAGTGGCAAGCAACCTGTTGCATTCAGAAAACCAAAAACTTGGCCAAAGCTGTTGTAATGAAGAGAAAAATGAACCACCATAGTTTTGTCTGGTTTGAAGCTGCATTATCCAGGATCCAAAAACGTAAAATATTGGTTTTACCATAAGCGCCCAATTCCCAGGTTCACAAAAAACATGTTTCCTGGCTGTTTCAAAGCTGTGTAAAGACACACCTAGGACATGCTGCACCATTCCATGAGAAAAAAAATGTCAGGGGAGAATGTTCTGTGAATTTTGACACCATAACTGTTGTTACCCTCATCTGGTGAAACAGTACTGTCAGGTGACTTCACAGCAAGAAGTCAGAGACATCCTTTTTATTTCAGAAAACTCAAAATCATGACCAAAGCTGCTGTTGTCATGGAAAGAAAAATGAACCAGTGTGTTTTTCTGGCAAGTTTAATACTGCAACTATTCAGCTTTCAGTGGGGGAAATACTTTTTTTTGCCATCCAGCAACAATTCACAGGTTCACAAAAGCATGTTTTCCTTCAGTTTCATAGCTGTGCAAGATACTTCTAGGACACACTCTACCATTCCATGAGGCTTCCCAGCCAGAAGAAGGAAGCAGCCCATTACTTTCAGAAAGCTCAAAAACATGATCAAAGCTGTTGTAATGAAGAGAAAAGTGAACCAGTGTGCTTTTCTTGCAGATTTGAGGTTGCAATAATCCAGCTTCCACAGGTGGAAAATATTGCTTTTACCATAAGGGCCCAATTCCCAGGTTCACAAAATCATGTTTCCTGGTTGCTTCAGAGTTGTGTAAAGACACACGTAGCATACACTGTACCACTCTATATGAGAAAAAAGGTTACAGAACACTGTGAGTGTTGGCTGACATACCTCTAGTTAATATGATTAGGTGAAACTGTAGTGTCTGATGACTTCCCAGCATGAAGTAGCAAGCAGCCTGTTTTTTTCAGAAAACTCAAAAAGCTGACTAAAGATATTGTAATGCAGAGAAAAATGAACTGGTGTGTTTTTTCTGGCACATTTGAGGCTGCAATTTCCCAGTTTCTACAGGTGGAAAATACTGCTTTTACCATAAGGAACCATTTCCGAGATTTACAAAATCATGTTTCCTGGCTGCTTCTGATTTATATAAAGACACACCTAGGATACATTGTACCATTTTATGAGAAAAGAAGTCTGGGGAGAGTGTACCACGAGTGTTGACTACCATACCTCTAGATTAGATGAAACTGTACTGTCAGGTGACTTCCCAGTAATAAGTAGCAGCCAGTCTGCTGCCTTCAGATAACTCAAAACTTGACCAAAGCTGTTATTGCAATGAAGAGAAAAATGAACCAGTGTGTTTTCCCTCCAGGTTTAAAGCTGCAAATATCCAGCTTTCACAGAAGGAAAATACTTCTTTTGCCATCAGGCCCCAATTTCAGGTTCACAAAACATGTTTCCCTGCACTTTCAAAACTGTGGAAAGAGACTCCTAGGACACATTGTTCCATTCCATGAGAAACAAAGTTCAGGGGAGGATTTTCTTGAGTGTTGACTGCCATACCTCTTGTTTCCTGAGTAAGTGAAAGTATACTGTCAGATGTTTTCCCAGCAAGAAGTGGCAAGAAGCCTGTTTCTTTCAGAAAACTCAAATACTTGAACAAAGCTGTGGTTGTAATGAAAAGAAAATGAACCAGAATCTCTTCAAGACAAACACAATCTTGGTCAGGGATTTGAATTTTTTGAAACAGGCCACTTGCAACTTTTAGTTGGGATGGATGTCATCTGAGAGTACACTTTCACCTAACCAGGGTAACAACATGTATGGCAGTAAGTACCCAAAGAACACTTTTCATTGGCCTCTTTTCTCCTTTAATGGTTCAGGGTGTCCTAGGAGTGTCTTTACAAACCTCTGAAACTGTGAGAAAGATGATTTTTTGAACCTGGGAACTCAGGCCTAGTGGCAAAAGCAATAATTTCTCCCTGTGTAAGCAGGATAGTTGCACCCTCAGACCTACTAGAAAGACACTGCGTCATTTTTCTCTTCATTTCAACAACACATTTGGTCAAATATCTGAGTTTTCTGGAGGAGAAATGCTGCATGCCACATCTTGCTTGGAATTCATCTGACAGGACAGTTTCACCTGATCAGGGTAACAACAGGTATGCCGGTCACACTCACAGAAGACTCTCCCTACCTGTGTAAGCAGGATAGTTGCACCCTCAGACCTACTAGAAAGACATTGCGTCATTTTTCTCTTCATTTCAACAACACATTTGGTCAAATATCTGAGTTTTCTGGAGGAGAAATGCTGCATGCGACATCTTGCTGGGAATTCATCTAACAGGACAGTTTCACCTGATCAGGGTAACAACAGGTATGCTGGTCACACTCACAGAAGACTCTCCCCTGACCTCTTTTCTCATGGAATAGTACAGGGTGTTTATGGGTGTGTTTACAAGGCACAGAAACTCCAGCAAAGCATGTTTTTGCAAACCTGGGAATTGAGGCCTGATGGCAAAAGAAGTATTTCCCCCCTGTGAAAGCTGGATAATTCCCTCCTCAAACCTGCAAGGAAAACACTATTTCATTTTTCTCTTTATTACAGCAACAGCTTTGGTCAAGCATTTGAGTTTTCTGAAAGTAACAGGCTGCTTGTCACTTCTTGCTGGGAAGTCATCTGACAATACCGTTTCACCTGATCAAAGTAACAACAACTATGCCAGTCAACACTCACAGAACACGCTCCCCTGACCTTGCTGCTCCTAGGGTGGTGCTGTGTGTCCCAGGAGTGTCTTTACACACCTCTCAAACTGCTGGGAAACATGATGTTGTGAACCTCGGAATTGGGGCCTGAGTGAAAAGGCAGTATATTCCACCTGTGAAACCTGGATAGTTGCAGCCTCAAACCTGCCACAAAAACACTCTGGTTCATTTTTCTTTTCATAACAATGACAACTTTGGTCAAGTGTTTGAGTTTTCTAAAACAGGTTGCTGAGAAGTCATCTGACAGTATCTTTTCACCTAATCATGGTAACAATAGATATGGCAGTCAGCACTCATTGAACACTATCCCCTGATCTCTTTTCTCGGTGTCCTAGGAATGTCTTTACACAACTCTGATGCTGCAGGGAAATTTGCTTTTGTGAACCTTAAAATTGAAGTCTGATGGCAAAAACAGTATTTACCCCTGTGAAAGCTTTATAGATGTGTCCTCAAACCTGCTACAAAAACACCCTTGTTAATTTTTCTCTTCAAAACAACTTTCTTCATGTATTTGAGTTTTCTGAAAGAAACAAGGATGCATGCAACTACTTGTGGGATGACATATGACAATTAAGTTTCATTTATTCAGGGTAACAATAAGTATGACAGTCAATACTCAAAAAACACCCTCCCCTCATCTATTTTCTCATGGAATGCTACTGTATACCCTAAGAGTATGTTTACACAGCTCTGAAATTGCAGGAAAACATTTTTTTTTTTTTTAAGCTGGAAATTAGAGCCTCATGGCAAAAGCAGTGTTTTCCCCCTGTGAAAGCTAGATAGTTGCAGCCTCAAGCCTGCCAGAAAAACAATCTGGTTCATTTCTCTCTTAATTACAACAACAAATTTGGACAAGTATTTGAGTTTTCTGAAAGAGCCTGAATGCCATTCTTGCTAGGATGTCACCTGACCGTAAGGTCTCACTTAATTAGGGTAGCTGCAGGTGTGGTAGTCAACACTTAAAAAACACTCTCCCTTGACCCTGGAATGGTACTGTGTTTCCCAGGTTTTGTTTTCCCAGCTCTGAAACTGCAGAGAAATGTTTTCGTGAACCTGGAAATTGGGGCCTGATGGTAAAGCAATATTATCCCCCTGTGAAAGCTGGAAAGTTGCACCCTCAAAGCTGTCAGAAAAACATCCTGATCAACTCTTCATTACAGCAAGAACTTTGGTCACGTTTTGAGTTTTTGAGTCTTTTGAAATAATCTGCTTACTTGGAACTTCTTGCTGGGAAGTCATTTGACAGTACAGTTTCATCTTATCTGGGTAACAATTATGGGAGTCAACACATACAGAACACACTCCTGTAACTGATTTTCTCATGGAATTGTACAATTCCATGTGCCCTAGGCATGTCTTTACACAGCTTGAAACTGCAGGGGAATATGTTTTTCTGAACGTGGGAATTAGGGCCTGATGGTAAAAGCAGTATTTTCCTTCTGTGAAAACCTGCAAGAAAAATACATTGATTCATTTTTCTCTTCATTACAACTTTTTTCAAGTATTTGATTTTACTAAAAGACTGCTTGCTACCTCTTACTGGGAAGTCATTTGACAGTATGGTTTCACCTAATTAGCATAACAAGAGGTATGGCAGCCAACACTCACAGAACACTCTCTCCTAACCTCTTTTCTCACTGAATGCTATAGTTTATCCTAGGTGTGTTTTTTCACCACTCTGAGAATGTGAGAATCTATCACATGTTTTTGTGAACCTGGGAATTTGGGCCTCATAGTAAAAGCAGTATTTTTCTCTGGTGAAATCTGGATAGTTGCAACCTCAACTCTGACAAAAAATATACTGGTTCATTTTTCTCTTTATTACAACCACAACTTTTATCACATAGTTTAGTGTTTTGAAAGAAACAAGCTGCTTCCCACTTCTTGCTGGGACATCTGACATTGCAGTTTCACCTTATCAGGGTAACAACAGGTATGGTAGTCAACACTCCCAAACACACTTCCCTAACATCTTTTCTCATGGGTACACAATGTACAATTGTGTCGCTGAGTGTCTCCACACAGTTCTGAAACTCCAGGGAAATATGTCTTTGTGAACTTAGGAATTGGGGCCTGATTGTAAAAGCAGTATTTTACTTCTGTGAAATCTGGATAGAGGAAAGTGAAAAAGCTGGCTTGAAGCTCAACATTCAGAAAACAGATTATGGCATCTGGTCCCATCACTTCATGGGAAATAGATGGGGAAACAGTGGAAACAGTGTCAGAATTTATTTTTTGAGGCTCCAAAATCACTGCAGATGGTGATTGCAGCCATGAAATTAAAAGACGCTTACTCCTTGGAAGGAAAGTTATGACCAACCTAGATAGCATATTCAAAAGCAGAGACATTACTTTGCCAACAAAGGTCCATCTAGTCAAGGCTATGGTTTTTCCAGTGGTCATTTATGGATATGAGAGTTGGATGGTGAAGAAAGCTGAGCGCCAAAGAACTGATACTTTTGAACTGTGGTGTTGGAGAAGACTCTTGAGAGTCCCTTGGACTGCAAAAAGATCCAACCAGTCCATCCTAAAAGAGATCAGCCCTGGGTGTTCATTGGAACGACTGATGTTGAAGCTGAAACTCCAATAATTTGGCCACCTCATGTGAAGAGTTGACTCACTGGAAAAGACCCTAATGATGGGAAGGATTGAGGGCAGGAGGAGAAGGGGAAGACAGAGGATGAGATGGCTGGATGGCATCACCGAATCTATGGACATGGGTTTGGGTAGACTCCAGGAGTTGGTGATGGACAGGGAGACCTGTCGTGCTGTGATTCATGGCATCACAAAGAGTTGGACACGACTGAGCCACTGAACTGAACTGAACTGAACTGAAGCCTCAAACCTGCCAGTAAAAGCACTGTGGTTCATTGTTATCCTCACTAAAAAAACAAATTTGGTCAACTATTAGAGTTTTCTGGAACAAACAGGCTGTTTCACACTTCTTGCTCGGAAGTCATCTGACATTTCAGTTTCACCTAAATATGGTAACAACAGGTATAGTGGTCAGCACTCACAGAAAAGTCTCCCCTGACCTCTTTCCTCCTGGAATGGTTCAGCGTGACTTAGGAGTGTCTTTACACAGCTCTGAAACTGTAGGGAAACCTGTTTTTGTGAACCTGGGACCTGGCACCTGTTGGTAAAAGCATTGCTTTTCTCCTATAAAAAATGAATAGTTGCAGCTTCAAAACTGGCAGAAAAAAGCACAGTGGTTCATTTTCCTCTTCATTTCAAAACATCTTTGGTAAAGTATTTGAGTTTCCTGAAAGAAATAACTGCTTACTATTCCTTGCTGTGACGTCACCTGGCATTGCATTTTCACCTGATCATGGTAACAATTATGGCAATCAGTACTCACAAAACACACCTCCCTGACATTTTTCCTCCTGGAATGGTAGAGTGTGTCCTAGGAGTGCCTTTTCAGAGTCTGAAACTGTAAGCACACATACTTTTGTGAAACTGTTAATTTGGGTCTGATGGCAAAATTAGGATATTAACCTGTGAAAGCTGGATAGATGCACCCTCAAACCTGCCTCAAAAACAGTGGTTCATTTTTCTCTTTATTACAACAACAACTGTGTTCAAGTATTTGAGTCTTCTGAAGGAAAGAGGGTGCTTGCCACTTCTTTTTGGGAAGTCATCTGACAGTAAAGTTTTACCTTTTCATGGTAACAATAGGTATGGCAGTCAACACACACAGAAATCTCTTCCCTAACCTCTTTTCTCATGGAATGTTACAGTGTGTCCTAGGATAGTCTTTACATAACTCTGAAACTTAAAGGAAACATGTATTTGTAAATCTGGGAGTTGAGGCCTAATGACAAAAGTTGTATTTTCCCACTGTGAAAGCTGAATACATACAGCCTGAAACCAGCAATAAAAACATATTGGTTCATTTCCCTCTATATTACAACGAGAACTTTGTTCAAGTATTTGAGTTTTCTATAAAAAATAGGTTGCTCTTTGCTGGAAAATCATCTGACATTACAGTTTCACCTTATCAGGGTAATAACAGGTAATGTAATCAACACTCAAAAAACACACTCCCCTGACATCTTTTCTCACATAATGGCACAGTGTGCCCTAGGAGTGATTTTAAACAATCTGATGCTGCAGGTAAATATGTTTTTGGAAACCTGAGAATTGGGGGCTGGTAGTAATAACAGTATTTTCCTCCTGCGAAAACTAGATAGTTGCAGCCTCAAACTTGCCAGGAAAAAACAACAACAAAAAAACAGTGGTTCAGTTTTCTCATTACAACTACAACTTTGGTCAAGCATTTGAATTTTCTGAAAGAGACGGGCTGTTTTCCATTTCTTTGGGGATCTCATCTGATAGTATAGTTTCACTAAGCAGGGTAACAACAGGTATGGCAGTCAGCACTCACAGAACACTCTCCCTTCATTATTTTTTCCATGGAGTAGAACAGTGTGTCCTAGGTGTGTATTTACACAGCTCTGAAAGTGCAGGGAAACACTTTTTTTGGATACTGGAAACTGTAGCCTAATGGTAAAATCAGTATTTTCCTCCTCTGAAAGGTGGATAGCTGTAGTCTCAAACTTGCCAGAAAAACAAACGGGTTCATTTTTCTCCTCATTACAACTACAATTTTGGTCAAGTGTTTGAGTTTTCTGAAAGAAACAGGTTCCTTGCCACTTATTGCTGGAACTTGTCTGACACTAGAGTTTCGCTGATCAGGGTAACAATAGGTATGGTAGTAAACACTCACAGAACACACCTCCTGGCCTCTTTTCCCATGGAAATGTACAGTGTGTCCTAGAACTGTTTTTAGACAGCTGTGAAACTTCAGAGACACATTTATTTATTTTTTGGAACCTGAGAATTGTGGCCTGATGGCTAAATTAGTATAATATCTTTGTGAAAGCTGGAAAGTTGAACCCTCAAACCTGCCAGATAAACACACTGATTTATTTTCTTTTCATTATAATAACAACTTTCATCAAGTATCTGATTTTTCTGAAAGAAACAAGCTACTTGCCACATCTCCCTGAGAAGTCATCTGATAGAGCTTCACCTAATCAGGGCAACAACAATTATGGCAATCAACACACAGAACACTCACCCGTGACCTCTTTTATCACAGGATGAAACAGTGTGTCCTACTTGTGTCTTTATACAGCTCGGAAAGTCCAAACATATTTTTGTGAAACTTGGAACTGAGCCTGATGGTAAAGGCAATATTTTATTCCTGTGAATGCTAGATATTTGAAGATTTACTTGCGGGGAAAAAAACACTGTCGTTTATTTTTCTCTCCATTACAACAACTGTGGTCATGTATTTGAGTGTTCTGAAATAGCAAGCTGCTTGCCACTTCTTACTGGGAATTCATCTGACACTAGTTTTACCTAATCAGTTGGTGACAATTATGGCAGTCAACATTCACAGAACCCTCTCCTACTGTGAGGGAATGTTTAATAGGAGGATTCCTACGTGCTGTTTCTCATAAATCCTCTGTTCCTTATCAGTTTCTGGCAACAGAAATGAGTGGAACAGCATGCCACTCCCAGGACTGAGGTCATAGGATGAGACAGGCTTGAATCTCCTTCAGTAAACATTCTCCTTATGACAAAACTGCTTCGTCTCGATCCTCTTTCTTGAGATATGGACCCTGTGGCCATTATTAATCCCTTGCTCCCTTGGTAATGGTTGCTGTTTGTTTGGTTTTCTGATCTTTATCATTGTCGAAAGAAATTTCTTGTACAAAGGCCTATATATACTCACAGAAAGATCATTAAAGCACCCTTCCTCCACCAGAGGCTTGGGTCCCCATGTCTTTCTTTCTCTCTCTCTCTCCAGCTAATTCTCTGGAGCGTAGAAACCACTGAGCTCATTCTCCTGCCTGGGCTTCCAAGAGCTCCTCAAGAGGGCACCCTGTGCCTTTGTGAGTGGCGCAAGCCCTGTTCAAGGGTTTTATTGGTTCTTGGCATAAACCAGGAAATATTAACTTCTTTCTCTCTTTCACTTTCTTATTGTTGACTCTGGACTGCCAAGTTCCGGTCCATTAAAGGACCGCAATATCCCACGACCACCTTTGTTATGAAATGATATAGTATATCCTAGGTGTGTCTCTACAACGCTGAGAAAGTGCAGGGAAGCATATTTTTTTGAACCTGGATTGCAAAAGAAGTATTTTCCCACTGTGAAAGTTAAATAGTTGCAGCCATAAATCTGCCAGAAAAACATCCAGGTTCATTTTTCTCTTCATTACACTAACAACTTTGGTCAAGTTATTGAGTTTTTTAAAGATACAGGCTGCTAGCCACTTCTTGCTATGTGTCATCCGACAGTATAGTTTCACCTAATTGGTTTAACAACATTATAGCAATCAACACATAGAAAACTCTCCCCTGACCCCTTTGCTCATGGAATGGTTCAGCGCATCCCAGGAATGTTTTTACGAAGTCTGAAACTGCAGAGAAACATGTTTTTGTGAACATGGGAACTGGAACCTGGTGACAAAAGCAGTGTTTTCACCTTATGAAAGTTGAATAGTTGCAGCCTAAAATCTGTCAGGAAAAAAAAAAAAAAAATCGTTCACTTTACTCTTCATTACAACCACAACTTTGGTCAAGCATCTGAGTTTTCTTAAAGAAACTGGCAAGCGAGAAGTGCTCACCACCTGTTGCTGGGTAGTCATCTGATAATACAGTATCAGATGTTACCTTAATTAGGGTAACAACATGTATGGCATTCAACCCTCACAGAACACTCTCCTTGACCTTTTTTCTCATAAAATGGTACAGTGTGTACCTAGGAGTATCTTTATAGAACTCTGAAACTGCCAAGAGACATGCTTTTTTGAGTCTGGGAATTGGGCCTGATGGGAAAATTAGTATATTCCCCCTGTGAAAGCTGGATAGTTACACCCTTAAATCTGCCAGAAATGCACTCTGGCTTATTTTCCTCCTCATTAAAAGTACAGATTTGTTCATGTAGTTTAGTTTTCTGAGACAAATAGGCTGCTAGATACTTCTCACTGGGAACTCAAACAGTACAGTTTCTCTTATTCAGGGTAACAACAGGTATGGCAGTCAACCCTCACAGAGCACTCTCCCCTGACCTCTTTTCTCATGGAATGGCACAGTGTGTTCTAGGTGCATCTTTACACAGCTCTGAGACTGCAGGGAAAACTTTTTGGGGGAATCTGGGAACTGTGTGTATTTTCCTCCTGTGAAAAGGGGATATTTGTAGCCTCAAACCAGCCAGAAACACACACTGATTTTTCTCTTCATCACAACAAAAATTTGGTCAAGTATTTGAGTTTTCTGACAGGAACAGGATGCTTGCCCCTTCTTGCTAGGAAGTCCTCTCACAGGACAGTTTCACCTAATCAGGGTAACAAGAGTTACCTGTACACAGGTACACTTTCCCCTGACTTCTTTCTCATGGGTTCTTACAGTGTGTACTTGGTATATCATCAAGATCTCTGAAAGTGCAGGCAGCACGTTTTTATGAACCTGTGACCTGGGCCTAATGGTAAAAGCAGTGTTTTTCCCCCCATGAAAGCAGGATAGCTGCAGTGTCAAACCTGCCAGAAAAATAGAGTGGTTCACTTTTTTTCTCATTACAGCAAATACTTTGGTCAAGCATTTGACTTTTGTGAAAGAAACTAGCTGCTTGTTACTCCTTGCTGGAAAGTCATCTATTACAGTTTCACTTTATCAGGTAACAACAGATATGGTAGTCAAAGCTCACAAAACACACTCCCCTGACATAGTTTTCATGGAATGGTACAGGGTATATTGAGTGTCTTTACACAGTCTAAAACTGCAGGAAAATATGCTTTTATGAAACTATTAATTGGGATCTAATGGCAAAATTAGTATATTCCCCCTGTGTAATCTGTATACCTGCAGCCTCAAACCTGCCAGAAAACACACTAGTTCATTTTTCTCTTCATTACAACAACAGCTTTGGTCAAATATTTGAGTTTTCTGAAAGAAACAGGCTTGTTGATACTTACTGCTAACAAGTCATCTGACAGTACAATTTCACCTAAACAGGGTAACAACAATTATGCCAGTCATCACTCACAGAACACTCTAACCTGACCTTTTTTTCTCATGGAATGGTAGAGTGTGTCCTCAGTTCAGTCAGTTCAGTCGCTCAGTCATGTCCGACTCTTTGCGACCCCATGAATCGCAGCACGCCAGGCCTCCCTGTCCATCACCATCTCCCGGAGTTCACTCAGACTCGTCCATCGAGTCCGTGATGCCATCCAACCATCTCATCCTCTGTCGTCCCCTTCTCCTCCTGCCCCCAATCCTTCCCAGCATCAGAGTCTTTTCCAATGAGTCAACTCTTCGCATGAGGTGGCCAAAGTACTGGAGTTTCAGCTTTAGCATTATTCCTTCCAAAGAAATCCCAGGGCTGATCTCCTTCAGAATGGACTGGTTGGATTTCCTTGCAGTCCAAGGGACTCTCAAGAGTCTTCTCCAATACTACAGTTCAAAAGCATCAGTTCTTCAATGCTCTGCCTTCTTCACAGTCCAACTCTCACATCCATATGTGACCACTGGAAAAACCATAGCCTTGACTAGGCGGACCTTAGTCGGCAAAGTAATGTCTCTGCTTTTGAATATGCTATCTAGGTTGGACATAACTTTTCTTCCAAGGAGTAAGCGTCTTTTAATTTCATGGCTGCAGTCACCATCTGCAGTGATTGTCAGAAAAGTCTGACACTGTTTCCACTGTTTCCCCATCTATTTCCCATGAAGTGATGGGACCAGATGCCATGATCTTAGTTTTCTGAATGTTGAGCTTTAAGCCAACTTTTTCACTCTCCTCTTTCACTTTCATCAAGAG
>SJYT01051032.1:50104-104205 GCA_006410635.1 Cephalophus harveyi | reverse complement strand
GATGCCATGATCTTAGTTTTCTGAATGTTGAGCTTTAAGCCAACTTTTTCACTCTCCTCTTTCACTTTCATCAAGAGGCTCTTTAGTTCTCTTCACTTTCTGCCATAAAGGTGGTGTCATCTGCATATCTGAGGTTGTGTCTTTACACAGCTTTGAAACATCAGGGAAACACTTTTTTGTGAACAGGGAACTGATGAAGGAAGCACTATTCTCTTCTTGTGAGAGCTGGATAGTTGCAGCCTTAAATCTGCCAGAAAAATACTCAGGTTCAGTTTTCTCTTTATTACAACAACAATTCTGGTCTATTATTTGAGTGGTCTGAAATAAACAGGCTGCTTGCCTTTTGCTGCTGGAAAGTCATCTGACAATACAGTTTCACCTAATCAAGGTAACAACAGGTATGGCAGTCAACACTCTCAGAACACTCTCCCTTGATATGTTTTCTCATGGAATGGTACAGTATTTCCTAGGAGTGTCTTTACACAGTTTGGAAACTGCAGGAAAACAAGTTTTTGTGAAACAGGTAATTGGGGCCTGATACCAAAATACTATGTCCCCCTTTGAAACCTAGATAGTTGCAGCTTTAACCTGGCCAGAAAAACACACTGGTTCATCTTTCTATTTATTAAGCAACAACTTTGATCATGTATTTGAGTTTTCTGAAAGAAACAGGCTGTTTGACTCCTTCATGCTGGGAGTCATCTGACAGTACAGTTTCACCTCATCAGGGTAACAACAGGTATGACAGTCAACACAGAGCACTCTCCACTGATCTCTTCTCTCGTGCAATGGTACAGTATATCCTGGGATTATCTTTACACAGCTCTGAAATGGCAGGAAAATGTGCTGTTGCGAACCTGTGAATTGGGGCCTGATGGCAAAATTAGTATTTCTGCTTTGGAAGCTAGATAATCGCACCCTCAGACCTACCAGAAAAACACATTGGTTCATTTTTATCTTCATTACAACAACTGGAGTCAAGTTTTAGAGGCTCAGTTCAGTTCAGTCGCTCAGTCGTGTCCGACTCTTTGCGACCCCATGAATCGCAGCACGCCAGGCCTCCCTGTTCATCACCATCTCTCGGAGTTCACTCAGACTCACTTGGAATTCCATCACCTCCACTAGCTTTGTTCATAGTGATGCTTTCTAAGGCCCACTTGACTTCACATTCCAGGATGTCTGGCTCTAGATTAGTGATCACATCATCATGATTATCTGCATCATAAAGATCTTTTTTGTACAATTCTTCTGTGTATTCTTGCCACCTCTTCTTAATATCTTCTGCTTCTGTTAGGTCCATACTTTTTCTGTCCTTTATTGAGCCCATCTTTGCATGAAATGTTCCCCTGGTATCTCTAATTTTCTTGAAGAGATCTCTAGTCTTTCCCATTCTGTTCTTTTCCTCTATTTCTTTGCATTGATCGCTGAAGAAGGCTTTCTTATCTCTTCTTGCTATTCTTTGGAACTCTGCATTCAGGTGCTTGTATCTTTCCTTTTCTCCTTTGTTTTTCACCTCTCTTCTTTTCACAGCTATTTGTAAGGCCTCCCCAGACAGCCATTTTGCTTTTTTGCATTTCTTTTCCATGGGGATGGTCTTGATCCCTGTCTCCCGTACAATGTCATGAACCTCATTCCATAGTTCATCAGGCACTCTATCTATTAGATCTAGACCCTTAAATCTATTCCTCACTTCCACCAGTACAATTGCACCTAATTAGGGTTACAACAGACTTCCCTGGTGACTCAGATGGTTAAGCATCTGTCTACAATGTGGGAGTCCCGGGTTCGATCCCTGGGCCGGGAAGATCCCCTGGAGAAGGAAATGGCAATCCACTCCAGTACTATTGCCTGGAAAATCCCATGGACAGAGGAGCCTGGTAGGCTACAGCCCATGGAGTCGCAAAGAGTCTGACACAACTGAGCGACTTTACCTCTACCTAGGGTTACAACAGGTATGGCAGTCTGCACTTACAGAACATTTTTACTGAAAGGTTGTTACTGAACCACGGAAGATGCTGGGATTCTTGGCCTCCAGAGGAGAAGAATTCAATCTGGGGCCAGTGACAAGGCTTGATCACTCAGAGCTTTTGTGTAATAAAGTCTTACTAAAGTATAAAAGAGATAAAGCTTCTGACATAGACGCCAAGAAGGGTGTCCCCCTGCTCGTCTTTAGCTGGATGTTATATAGCTACTAGCAGTCTGCTAATTAGAGAAAGAAAATGTCTCAAAACTCAGAGACTGGCACCAGGCCCCTCACCCACAACATGCATCTTGAGATAACATTGGCACAAAGTGAGTTGTCCAGGGCCATAATCTGATTGACATGAATCTTGAGGAAAGGCAGGTTGCCAAGCAAATACAGTCTCATTAACTTAGCTTAAGAGAACATTTGCATGAGTAAAACATACTGGTTTGTCGAGTTGGTTCTGAGTCTTGGGAGAAGGGACTTGAAGATGGAGTCTAGGGTAAATAACATAGGGTTCATTAACATAGCTTAAGAAAAATATTGCTATAAGAAAAAATGCATTGGTTAGCTCAAGGTTTGAGAAAAGTTAAGTTCAGGTGGAGCCAGGTAGCAACACAGAATTTTTAAGAAAAATCTCCTTTTAAATTTGTATAGAGAAGGGGAAAAAATCTTAACGCTTGTCGTTTGTTTCCTCCTGCTGCTTAAGAGAGACATAAAAAATGTCTGATGCTTAAGCCTATTTCCTCTGTTTGGAGACCCCTGGCCTTCCTGCCTGTTAACCTCACATTACTTGATATTTTTTCTCGTGGAATGGTACAGGGTCCTAGGGGTATATTTAAACAGCTTTGCAATTGCAGGGAAACATGCTTTTATGAACCTAGGAACTGGGGCTGATGGTAAAGCAGTAGTCTCCTCCTGTGAAAACTGGATAGTCGGTGCTTCAAGTCTGCCAGAGAAACACCCTGGTTCATTGTTCTCTTCCTTTTTAACAACAGCTTTTGTCAAGTATTTGAGTTTTCTGATTGAAACAGCTGCTTGCCACTCCTTTCTGGGAAGTCATCTGACATTCCATGTTCACATTTTTATGGTCATCAATGATTACAAAACACACTCCCCTCACATCTATTCTCATGGAATGGTACGGTGTGCCCTAGGAGTGTCTTTACACAGCTCTGAAACTGCAGGAAAAAAATGTGCTTTTGTGAACCTGGATAAAGGGGTATGATGTTAAAAGGCATATTTTCCTCCTGTGAAAGCTGGTTAGTTGCAGCCTCATATATGCCCCCAAAATATACTGGTTTACTTTTCCCTTCATTACAACAATTTTAGTCACATATTTATGCTTTCTGAAAGAAACTGCCTGCTTGAAACTTATTGCTGGGAAGTTATCTGAAAATACAGTTTCACCTAATCAGGGTAACAACAGGTATGGCAGTCAACACTCACAGAAGACTCTCCCTTGATATCTTTTCTCATGAAATAATACATTGTATCCAAGTGTGTACTTACTTAGCTCTGAAACTGTAAGGAACCATGTTTTTGTAAACCTTGGATTTGGGGCCTGATGGAACAGGCAGTATTTTCCCCCTGTGAAAGCTGGATGGTTGCAGGTTCAAATCTGCCAGGAAAACACAGTTTCATTTTTCTCTTCATTAAAACATCAACTTTGGTCAATATTTGAGTTTTCTAAAGAAACAGGCTGCTTACCACTACTTGCTGGAAATTTTTCTGACGTTACAGTTTCACCTTATCAAGGTAAACAAAGTATGGTAGTCAACAATCACAAAACACACTATCCTGACATAATTTCTCATTGACTGGTACGTGTGTCCTAGGAGGATCTTTACACAGCTCTTAAACTACATGGAGACATACTTTTGTGAGCCTGTGAATTGGGGTCTGATGGCAAAATTGGTAAATTCCCCCTGTGAAACCTGAAAAATCATACCCTCAAACCTACCAGAAAAACACAATTTTGATTCATTAAAACAATAACTATGGCCAAGTATTTGAGTTTCCTGAAGGAAACAGGCTGTCTGACACTTTTTGCTGGGGTGTCATCTGACAGTACAATTTCACTTAATCACAGTAAAAATAAGTATGGTAGTCAACACTCATAGAATGCTCTCCCAACTTCTTTTCTCAAGACATGGTACAGCGGGTCCCAGAAGTGTCTTTATACCGCTATGGAACTGCAGGGAAACATATCTTTGTGAACCAGGGAATTGAGGCCTGATACAAAAGCAGTTTTACCTCCTGTGAAAGCTGAATAATTGCCTCCTCAAACCTGCCAGAAAAACACTCTATTTCATTTTTCTTTTCATTACAACAACTACTGTGGTCAAGTATTTGAGTAGTCTGAAAGAAGCAGGCTGCTTGCCACTTCTTGTGGGAAGTCATCTGACAGTGGAGTTTCACCAAATTAAGGTAACAACAGGCATTGCAGTCAACCCTCACAGAACACTCTCCCCTAACCTTTTTTCTCATGGAATGGTACAGTGTGTCCAAGATGTGTCTTTATGCAGCTCTGAAACTACAGGCTTGCTTTAGTGCTTGAAAGTCGCTCAGTCATGTCCACCTCTTTGTGACCCCATGGACTATACAGACCATGGAATTCTCCAGGCTAGAATACTGGAGTAGGTAATTTTTCCCTTCTCCAGGGGATCTTCCCAAGCCAGGGATCGAACCCAGGTTTCCTGTATTGCAGGTGGATTCTTTACCAGTTGAGCCACAAGGGAAGCCATTCTCATTCTTATGGAATGGCACAGTGTCTGAAACTGCAGGAAGACATGTTTTTTTGTGAACCTGGGAATTGGGTCTGATTGTAAAAGCAGTATTTTTATTGGTGGTGAATTCTGGGGGATCTGGCTTCTGGCTGCTGTTGTGGGAGTTGACTTCAGAATTTTGAGCCACCAGAATAAAATAACTGCCTCCAGAACATTGTGAAATCTGTGGGAAATACCATGCCAAGGAAGAGTCAAGTGAAAAACATAGTTGTAACTTGACCATTCTACTAAAATGATACAAATATGCACAGACACAGAAATAGTGACATGCTATAACATCTAACATCTGACACCATGACTGACTTAGGAAGTCAGAAGCTATACAAGCTGCAATTAATGTAGAGTGGTTTTGTTTGAGAGGATGTGCCCATATGTGGCAGAAAGGATACCTAAGGTGGCCTGTCTGCCAAGGGTGATGGAATGAGGCTTGGCAAACCTCCTGGTTGGAACAATTAAGTGAGGGATCAAAATTTGCTGGATTTTAATCTTAAAGCAAGAGCCTCATGAATTCTCTCTACTGGTGAAAGAGACCTAGGCTGAAGAGGATAAAGAAAGAATATTTATGGCTCTTAGGATCACCTAGTGGGGCTCATGCCAGAGGCCTGGAGTAGAATTAGGAAACTGGAAGTCACAGCAGAGATACTCCCTCTCATTGAAGTTTTCTCATGGAAGCATAAACAAAACCCAAGTCCCAATCAGAGACCCTGAAAGACAGCTCTTCTCACAGGGTGGCACTAATGTGCTTCCAATGCAGTAGTTTTCCAACAGCAAGTGGAAACCAGAGAGAAGTCAGCAGGGGTAAGTCCACGCAGGGCTCACCCTCCGCCTCTGCGGTTGGACCTGGAAGGCTGGGTGTGCCCACTGCCCCCGTCTGCCATGGAGGAGAGGGGCATCTAGTGGGGCCTCTGCCTCGTGGAGGTTTGTCAAATGAATTAGACTTCCCTATTTGAAGAATGGGTACTGGAGCAGAGGGCCTGAGATTCTCTGGGCAGGCAAGGGGATTTGTTACTCCATCTTATATGTTTCTAGAAATTCCATTAAGGAGTTTTCCCATTTTCTGCCTCCAGTGATGAATGTTGGCAGAAGCTGCTGAATTTGACAGTGTCTCCTGACAGAGACCCCTGACAGGGATTTTGATCTTCCTGGTATGAGCCAGGGAAGTCGGGGGCAGCAAATGGAAAGTGTAATCAGCACAGTTTCTTTTGACACATGTCCTTGCATAGCCTCTCTCCCACTTCCCCTCACAATCAAGCAAAACTCTGGCAATGTCATTTTGGTATTTACAACTTTCCTGGACTACATGGCCTAATTTCTGACAGGGATTTTGATCTTCCTGGTATGAGCCAGGGAAGTCAGGGGCAGCAAATGGAAAGTGTAATCAGCACAGTTTCTTTTGACACATGTCCTTGCATAGCCTCTCTCCCACTTCCCCTCACAATCAAGCAAAACTCTGGCAATGTCATTTTGGTATTTACAACTTTCCTGGACTACATGGCCTAATTGTACAGTGAAAAAAACTTAGGAGCTGAGATGGCGTATCTCTATCAGAAAGGATCTGTAGAAAAAGGGTCTTTCTCCAGAAAGGGTAAGAAAGGAGAGGTGATAGGTGACAGGAAAGTGTAGGTGAGGTGAGATTGATTAATGCTCAGTCTTTGGGAATAGCAGAGAGAATTATTTGGGCATAGACTAGAGATTAAAAGGAGGGAATAGTGTTGCCTTGTGGAAGAGGATTGATTGCTTTAAGGAGGGAATAGTGTTGGCTTGTGGAAGGGGATTGGTTGCTTTAAGGAGGGAATAGTGTTGGCTTGTGGAAGGGGATTGATTGCTTTGGGACTAAATGAGGCAGAAAAAGAAAGGAATGTATGGAAATCAGAGTTTACTTTGGATTGCTAGATTGTGGTCCTTTGAATGCAATAATCCATAGGGCTTTATGAGATGTAGGATTTATTCAGATCATGAAATCCTACCTCACAGCAAAGTGAAAAATGCAAGAGAGTTCTCCACTCTACTTAAGAACTCAGTCATAACCAATTTCTTCTTCCAAGGATTTGCATTTGCCTCTGAGTCACAACATTCTGTTTTCAGGAACTGGATAGACCAAGGCTGTGCCTGCTTCTAGTTCATCCTAATTTCTACTGTTAGTCCTTTCAGAGATCCAGCCCAAACGAGGGGGTTAACAGGCCATCCTGTCTTTAGCCAGTCTCTGATTCCTCAGAGAGACTGCGCTCTCAGAAAGATCACTCAGCTTAACACACCTACCATCTCCACTTCTAGAAACAGCAAATGCCCTCAATAGAAAGCTGCCCCTAACACCAGATCACAGTCCTGACCTTTCTGTCTCCCTTAGATCGTGACCTGGGAATCCTTCATTAACTTATAAACTCTGATGCTCTTAAGCAAGATGTGTGTGTGTGTGTGTGTGTGTATACTGAACTGAAGACTGGAATGGCTGCCCCTCCATTATTCTTGCCTGGAGAGTTCCAAGGACAGAGGAGCCTGGCAGGCTATGAAGGGGTCACAAAGAGTTGGACACAACTGAGTGACTAACACTTTCATATGTATACATATGCATGTGTGTATACGTACATGTATATGTGTATATAAAGTGGCTTTTCTAGTTGTCCTCATTAGGAGGATTGGTTAGAATTGTCTAGAATGTCATTAATGGATGTGAATGTCCCTTTACATACCTACTGTAATGGTGAGGCACAGAAAAGTTAGATAACTTGCTCAAGTTCAAATCTTGACAAATGGTGGACCTGGGATTCACCCCAGGAAGACCTGCTCCAGAATCTGCTGCCTGCAGGGGTAAAATACATTGCCTTTTGGTGACATAAGAACAAATCTTGGAAAATCATGAGGAATATATTTCTGGTATTCATTCCAATATTTCTATCAAAGATAGTTGTTGTTGTTCAGATGCCCAGTCATGTCTGACTCTTTGTGATCCCATGGACTGCAGCACATCAGGCCTCCCTGTCTCTCACCGTCTCCCTGGAGTTTGCCCAAGTTCATGTTCATTGCATTGGTTCAATGCCATCCACCCATTTCATCCTCTGATGCCTTCTTCTCCTGCCCTTGATCTTTCCCAGCATCAGGGACTTTTCCAGTGAGTCGTTTGTTTGCATCAGATGACCAAAATACTGGAGCTTCAGCTTCAACGTCAGTCCTTCCAGTGAATATTTAGGATTGATCTCCCTTAAGATTGACTGGTTTGATCTCCTTGCTGTTCAAGGGACTTTCAGGAGTCTTCTCCAGCACCACAGTTTGAAGCCATCATTTCTTTGGTGTTCTGCCTTCTTTACGGTCCAGCTGTCACAACTGTACATGACCACTGGGAACACCATAGCCTTGACAATACAGACCTTTGTCAGCAGAGTAATGTCTGCTTTTCAACACACTGTCTAGGTTTGCCATAACTTTCCTGAAACTTTCCTGAACTTTTCTGATTTCCCTGAAATCAGAAGCAAATATCTTCTGATTTCATGGCTGCAATCACTGTCCCCAGTGATTTCAGAGCTCAAGAAGAGGAAATTTGTCACTACTTTTACCTTTTCCCCTTCTATTTGCCATGTAGCAGTGGGGCTGGATGCCATGATTTAGCTTTCTTTAATATTTAGTCTTAAGCCAGCTCTTTCACTCTCCTCCTTCACCCTCATCAAGAGGTTCTTTGCTTTCTGCCATTAGGGTGGTGTCATCTGTATATCTGAGGTTGTTGATGTTTCTCCTGCCTATCTTGATTCTGGCTTGTAACTCATCCTGCCCAGCAGTTCTCGTGATGTGGTCAACATATAGATTAAACAAACAGGGTGAATTATGAATTATGAATTAAATTTGAATTATGAATTAAAATACATTGCCTTTTGGTGACATAAGAACAAACCTTGGAAAATCCAGAGGAATGTATTTCTGGTATTCATTCTAATATTTCTACCAAAGATTACTATAATAGTAAAGTAATTCAGGAATATGTCATAGTCAGAAGATAACACGGGC
Organism: Cephalophus harveyi; assembly: GCA_006410635.1. Taxonomy (NCBI): domain Eukaryota; kingdom Metazoa; phylum Chordata; class Mammalia; order Artiodactyla; family Bovidae; genus Cephalophus; species Cephalophus harveyi. The sequence continues at coordinate 95,457 of SJYT01051032.1, read as the reverse complement.
CAGCCAAAAACTAGAAGTACTGCATGTCTGTTAACAGAAGAATAATATGTTGCATATTCATAAAATGAAATATTAAACACCAATAAAAAGTATTGAACTATTGATACCTGCAGCATGGATGAAACTAAAATACATTATTCTAAGGGGGGGAAATGCCCTCTTCTTTCATGTTTTAAAAGTTTAAAGTTTATATCTGATATTATCTCAGGGATTGGGGCAAATCTAATCCTTGTGTCTGGTGAAAAGTCTCCTTATGTAATTTGTAATTCTGAATTATGAATTAATCTTTAAGTGGGCTTTATCAATGAAATTTTTATGCCAGGTCAACAGTGATTTCAAGAGTACTTAGTTTTGTCCTCCTTTTGCTAGTATACCCTCCTGCCCCAAATTTATGAAAATTTTTTGACTGGGGGCCTTTTGAGACTATGAAGCTTATGTAAATCTGAACTTAAATTTGTAAAAGTCAGGCCTGTGGTTATGATTTCCCAAGGAAGAGTACTGTTTTCTACACAGAGATGAGGCCAACACAGATAAGCTTTCCCCATGTACTAGTGAGTAGACTTCTTTTGTTTCACTGAGGATGTAATTGGGAATTTTACACAATTTTGGTTCCAACTTCCCACCTTAGTACAGTCAAGACCTTGTATTCCATAGCTATGTGGTCAAAAAAACACACACCCTCTGGTTACCTAGGGCCACAGCTTCCAACACTAACATCACTCCCATACCACCACCCCTACTAGGGCAGTCCTAGTACCAGGTCATGTTTATCTACTTCATGGTTTTTGACCCCTGTGAATTTCCCCTTCTTTAGTGGCTAACTTTGCCTTTAAAAAGATGTCAGCTACAGTTTAGCCAAGATTTTTAGTTTTTGTGGTGGGAGAGTTTTCAGATTTTCTGTTCCCTCAATGTTGTTCATCAAATAAGTTTTAGAAATGCTAAACTCACCTCTTCCTTGGAGATTTTTTCCCTTCTTGTTCCTTGGAGATTTGCGTCATTAACCTGCAAAGGACAACAATTTAAACCTTTTTTGAACAATGTATGCTAAAACTTCTCTTGTTGTGGGTTTGCCCCTGAATCACTGTGTTGTTTGCATATGAATGAGGCAGTCTATTTCATGAGAAAGTTCATAGACGGTCATGGGCTTAACTGTTTCTTGAGGTCACTACTTTAACCTGTCAGTAGGATTGTGCTATACTCACAGGATGGAGGTGGGTAGGGAGGTTGCTTTCTGCTATAGCATGAAAACAGGTAGCAGTTTTAAAACAAATGTCAACACTATTCATATGTGTTTGAAAGCATAGAAGAAAAAATCACCCTATTTTATGCCATTTAATAGGACAATTTGACTCTGTTAGGAGGTGACACTTTTCCAGAATCAGTGGAATAAAGGCTTTGAAGGAGGGTCAAAAAACCTGATGCCACAGTATAACTATAGCTTTGCCCACAGCTGCTTCCCATCTAAGAAGGAATCAAGGAGGTGAAAAGTCTTAGAATACCCTGTACAATATTTTTATTAGTCAAAACAGTTGAAAGTCAATGCTTAATCCATAACCTGCTTGTTTTTAATGCTATTTATTAGATCAAGACTCATGCTCAGAATTTATTGCACAGAGAACTAGAGATTGAAGGACAATTCCATAAAGTGACAGCTCTGTAATTTTGTAAACTTGGCAGGTTGTTCCTCTGATTCTGGGTTTACCCTCTGAACTCTATCAAAGTAACTAATTATAATTTTAGGAATCATATACCCCAACAGGGATAAGAGAACACAAAGAAGTTTGATGGTATAAAATTTTCCAAAGTATAATTTTTAAGGTTAACATGATTAATCAGACATCTGTTAACTAGAAACCCATTTAGTAATTTGACTCTGTTAGGAGGTGACACTTTTCCAGAATCAGTGGAATAAAGGCTTTGAAGGAGGGTCAAAAAACCTGATGCCACAGTATAACTATAGCTTTGCCCACAGCTGCTTCCCATCTAAGAAGGAATCAAGGAGGTGAAAAGTCTTAGAATACCCTGTACAATATTTTTATTAGTCAAAACAGTTGAAAGTCAATGCTTAATCCATAACCTGCTTGTTTTTAATGCTATTTATTAGATCAAGACTCATGCTCAGAATTTATTGCACAGAGAACTAGAGATTGAAGGACAATTCCATAAAGTGACAGCTCTGTAATTTTGTAAACTTGGCAGGTTGTTCCTCTGATTCTGGGTTTACCCTCTGAACTCTATCAAAGTAACTAATTATAATTTTAGGAATCATATACCCCAACAGGGATAAGAGAACACAAAGAAGTTTGATGGTATAAAATTTTCCAAAGTATAATTTTTAAGGTTAACATGATTAATCAGACATCTGTTAACTAGAAACCCATTTAGGAAGATTTATAAGTTACTGATTAGATATCAAAGATATAGAAATAGGAGAACAATCTTATGCAAGGGTTAACAAGAAACTGTTCCTCTCTCATTCCCTAAAAAAAGGAAAATGAAATCCAGAATCCACTCTGAATACTTAAGAATCTCCCATTGAGATAAATGCTAATCCTATTTTTCAATATTTGCAGCTTAAAAGTTGCTTGTGTTCATCAGAGGGGTTCCAAGTCCATATCTGCCTTAGAAACTCCTAATCTTTCCCTCCTGGTCACACATACCATTCAAACCCTCCACTCAGACCAGGTTCCTTTCTTATAAACTCACATAGCATCTCTTAATTCTTTTATTTGTCCTTCTTATTACACTCATTAATTTCCATCTCTCAAAACATGAACTCCATGAGAACATACCTCTAACATTCTGAAAACTCTGGTATCTTGAAGACCAATGATCAGAATGTTCAGAAGGAAGCCAGCCCTGGGCTTGCATGTGTTCTTCCCTCTCCGGTGACATTGACATTCATATTACTTTCTCAGGAGCTTACCTTTTGTGAGGCACTTGAGTTACAGAGATAGGTAAGATAAGTCCCTGTGGCAGAGATGCTGGCTCGCAACGCTCACTTTTCTTGAGCACATGCCAAGACGACACAGCCCAACCCCACTGCAAGTTGGCTGTGACCTCTCCCAGGACGTGTGCATAGAAGGGACTCAGCCCAGCTCTAACACCCCCTGGAAGCACTCTTTGTGCTCTCGCCTCTGCAGCGACTGGGGCAGAGTGAACACAGCTGCCTCAGAAGCCACACATTACATAGCCAGAATATCCCTTGACCGCGGTCGTGCAGAGGAAAAACCTGCATGACAGACTCTGCTGTCTGGGACGGCTGAACTCAGTGAAACAGTAATAAAATTCTCCTTGTTCTGAAAGCCCCTGAGATTTGGGAGTCTGTTAACACAGGTTGTCTAGGATGGTCATAACTTTCCTTCCAAGGAGTAAGCATCTTTTAATTTCATGGCTGCAGTCACCATCTGCAGTGATTTTGGAGCCCCACAAAATAAAGTCAGCCACTGTTTCCACATCTCTTTGCCATGAAGTGATGGGACCAGATGCCATGATCTTCATTTTCTGAATGCTGAGCTTTAAGCAAACATTTTCACTCTCCTCTTTCACTTTCATCAAGAGGCTCTTTAGTTCTTATTCAGTTTTTGCCATAAGGCTAGTGTCCTCTGCATATCTGAGGTTATTGATACTTCTCCTGGCAATCTTGATTCCAGCTTGTGTTTCTGCCCGTCCAGCGTTTCTCATGATGTACTCTGCATATAAGTTAAATAAGCAGGGTGACAATATACAGCCTTGATGTACTCCTTTTCCTACTTGGAACCAGTCTGTTGTTCCATGTGGTTTTTCCAGTAGTCATGTATGGATGTGAGAGTTGGACTATAAAGAAAGCTGAGCACCGAAGAATTGATGCATTTGACCTGTGGTTTTGGAGAAGACTCCTGAGAGTCCCTTGAATTGCAAGGAGCTCCAACCACTCCATCCTAAAGGAAATCAGTCCTGGGTGTTCATTGGAAGGACTGATGTTGAAGCTGAGACTCCAATACTTTGGCCACCTGATGGGAGGAGCTGACTCATTTGAAAAGACCCTGATGCTGGGAAAGATTGAGGGCAGGAGGAAAAGGGGACGACAGAGGATGAGATGGTTGGATGGCATCACTGACTCAATGGACATGAGTTTGGGTAAACTCCGGGAGTTGGTGATGGACAGGGAGGCCTGGCGTGCTGCTATTCATGGGGTCGCAAAGAGTCTGACATGATTGAGCAACTGAACTAATACAGGCTAGACTGTCTAATCCTGTTCTAAGTCTCAAGAGGGTCACATGTCCTAAGAAGACATAACCTATTATTGTGGAATAGGTTTCAAAGAACCTCAAAGACTGGAGCAAAGAAGGGGATTGCATCTCAGTGTTGGTTTCAAAAGCTGCAGGCTTTGCCCCAACCAAGGATGTATGACCAAGTTCAAGTAGGTCAAGATACCACATAGTGGATGTTCTTCCATTAGCATGCTGAGCGAGTTTCACTAAGGACTTGGTTGTATGGAAGTTTAATCACTTTGTTCTAACTACACGTCCCTGTGTGCTTAGTTGTTTAGTCGTGTCCAGCTCTTTATGACTCCATGGACTGCAGCCTGCCAGGCTCCTCTGTTCATGAAATTCTCCAGGCAAGAATACTAAATGGTTTGCCATGTCCTCCTCCAGGGCGGCATCTTCCCAACCCAGAGATCAAATCCAGGTCTCCCACATTCCAAGTGGATTCTTTACCATCTGAGCCACCAGGGAAGCCCAAGAATATTGGAGTGGGTAGCCTATGCCTTCTCCAGTGGATCTTCCTGACCCAGGAATTGAACCGGGTCTCCTGCTTTGCAGGCAGATTCTCTACCAGCTGAGCTACCAAGGAAGCCCACACATGTCCCTAACATCTTTTAAAAATGAAAACTCTAATTCCGTTATTTCACCCCAGTCTCTGAGGGAATCTGTCCTTTGGGCTTTTTCACTGCTAGACTGACAGGAAGGGTCAGGTGCAGTATTCTCAATGGCCCAGGAGACCAGGTCAGCTCAGTGTCCCAAAGGGTTAGCAGCATCCCTTGCCATCTGCTCCAGTGCTGGCCACTTCCAAACCTCGGGAAAGAGGGGACCGGAGGGCAGTGAGTTTCCATAGGCAACACACAACTATGATGAGGAGAAAGCCTCGGATCTTTACACTCATTCCTGAGTTTTTGTGAACCTCTCAAAGAAGCTAAAGCAAGGGTTTGGGATTCATGAAGTCAAAGAGGAAGAACGGAACAATGAACAGATAGGATGGAGGATGGACACTTGAAAATTACTTTTTAACAAAGTAATATTTTTCACTGCCTAGGCAAATGACTTCTGTGAATTTCTTGTATGAAAAAAAAAGAACTTTTGTTTTCTTTTTACTTAGTTATCACCATCATTAGGTTTTGACGCAAGTGGAAATTTACAATAAAATGAAAACAAATAGCATCAAGGATCACATACAATTCTGTGATAAGGTGATCTGTAATTCAGGCAATGTACTGCTTGAGGCTCATATCTTGATCTCTTACTCCAGTTGCTGCTGATGCCATTTGAGGAAAATACAGATGAAGAGAAAAATAAGTATCACTAGGCTAAAAAATTAGACAATTACAAGAATATAAATAACAAATTTATAATGGATTGCAATACAAATAAATAGCATTTTTAGTATAAAGCTACATTTGCATGAAGAAGCTACATTTGCATGAAGAAGCTACATTTGCACTGCTTAGTAACAAATATGATTAAAATACACCAGAAACATGTTAAAGTTGTATGAGTCACATATATACATCACAGTTCACATGAAGTTTCACTGAGAATAAGCCATCTGAAGGCCAGGTGTCCTGATCTGAAACTATCAAAGGCCTTTCAAGCAAACCTCATGGCTCAGGAAAAGATGTTCAAAAAGCTGCCCCATCCAGATTGATCTGACTTGACTCTACTTTTGGTTTTCAAGATAAGCTATAATCTTCTAAAGGGGATCATAATGTAGACTGATGTAAACAGATACTGAACAAGAAGAAACTTCTCTATTGGCACAGAAGATTTACATCACCATTTTCCCAAATGTTATTTGAAAGGATGGGTGAACCACACGTATATAATACTGGCAGAAATAACACTTTAACACTGAAATAAAGGACATAAGGAAACTACTGATACACATTTTAAAAAGCACCAGTCTCCCCTTCCTTTTCTTACTTCATGCCAATTTAAGGTTTTAGGCTAAAAGCTCAGGTTCGTCTTATCATTTCTACTCTTCTTTGGACTCTTTAATGTTTCTCATTCTGTAAATCAGGCTCCACTCTTAAAGGACTTGGTAATAAAAAGTCACATGCCAAGTACTTGCCTTAAAAGACACTTCTATCATCTATCCAAATCACAAATACCCAAATCTTGTAGAAATACCACAGCTATCAACAAGGATTTGGGCCATAAAAGAGTCAAAATTTGGCTTCCTCCACTGTCAGTGTCAGCCTGACCAAAGCTTGTTTGCTTTTTATCACAGTAGTAATTTTGGATTTCTTCTTGTAGTCAGAGAGGCTTGTGGCTAACTGGGATCTTGTACCAAGATTAAGCGGTGGGTTTGTACTCATGGGTTCAAGCCATGTGAGTTGAATGAACCAGCTTCTCATCCATTCACACTTACAGTTTAATGAGAAAGAAAGAAGTAGACTGCCTACATGTTGCTTCAGAATGAGAACTCTAAGCAAGATGGGGTCGTTTACCAAGAGATAAATAATAAAAGGAAGAAATCAAGGAAACAGTAACTGGAGGTTTCAAACTTTCCCTCTAACCAGTGAACAGGCACTCTGCTCTCACTTCTCACACAGAAGGCTCTGCACCCATTCCCAAATGAAGTTTATTTAATTTACCTAACTTTGATATTCTATAACTAAGTAACTGATATTGCAATACAGGGAGGTATGATAATTTATTTTTTGAATCAAAATCATATTTCTATGCACTTGACTTCTGGATTAAATATATTACCTACAGGAAAAATCTATCAACTCCTATTGAAATGTTAATCTAATTTTAAATTATTTTGAGTTGATATTTTCCTTTAGTTTTATATTCAGGAGGAACTTAAAATGAACTTAAAAGTTGCAAGTGGAAAGAAATTAAATTTGATTGTGTACATCTCTCATCAGAATATTAAAAAAAAACAAAACTGTAAAAACAGTCCCCATAGCAAATACTTCAAATTTTAATGAATCCACATCTGCAAACTGTTTTCTCCTCTTCCTCTATTTTTTTTAAAGTATTGTTGAGAAAGAAAATACATTTTTCTTATTACATAATTAAATACTATCAGAAGTCCAACTGGAAATTGGCCTTACATTTATAAAAAGCCAAAGTAGATTTTATTTCTTCATTCCATCCCTTTTAGTAAAATACTTCACTTACAGAAAAAGACATTTCAATATGAGGGAGGGGGCTTGGGGCTTCTGTATGATACAGAAAAGCCAAACTATGAAGCCTTTCTTATTCCATACTGTTGAACTTGAATTCAATTATCTTTGAAAATTTTTTTCAGCTGATTAGAAAAGAAACAGAATCCAGTGCCAGGAGGGCAGGTTCAGCTTGTCTCTGCTCCAGAAAGGCTTCCTGGTATCAGGGAGATGGAGCTGCCTCCCTGGAGGTACCACTTGAACTGGTGCTTTGGGTGAGGTGTCAGAGCCCCAGATGGTGGTCGGGAGAGAAGTGAGCACAAGTCAAGGTTTTCCCAGCCTGTTAGTTCTGTGATGGCCTCAAACTCGAGATTGTGTTGCTGTCTAAAGAGAAAAATTATCAGCAACTCTTAATGTCATCACACTGGGGGATGAGACTATCAGGTGATTAAGTGGGAAAGATGAAAAATAACCAACTCTAAAAACTGGATTCTGTCAGAATAAAAACTCCCTTTGTGTGAGGCTTGCAATAGGCTCATTCAGCCACATCAGGGCAGAGTTTCAGAACCGCCCCGTCCTCCAGTGAGCCCATGTTCAAAGTTAATACAAGGTAAGGGTTATCTAAACAGCAGATAGCAGTGTACTGCATATTTCTTCTTAAAGATGACAGAGTAACATAGAAACTTACATTATCATATGTAAACTAGATAGCCAACGGGTATTTTCTGTATAGCTCAGGAAACTCAAACAGGAGCTCTGAATCAACCTAGAGGGGTGGGATGGGCAGGGAGATAGGAGAGAGGTTCAAAAGGGAGGGGATATATGTATACCCATGGCTGATTCATGTTGAGGTTTGACAGAAAACAACAAAATTCTGTAAAGCAATTATCCTTCGATAAAAAATAAAAAGAAAAAAAATGACAGAAGCTTTTTGAATTCCATAAACCTGTACTAGCTGGACTCAAGGAGTGTACAGTGAACTTTAGACACCTTTCATAAGCTTGGAATCTAATATTATGAATTTATTCTAAGACATAAATCAGATAGATGGATGGATTTTTTAAAGGACATTGGGCCACCTGGGTACTTTTAGCAGACTAAGTATTGAGATTTATAGAAGTAAAATTCTTTACAAGATTAAGGAAGAAGGAAACGAAATCAAACGTTTCATTTTCAGATACACCCTTTCGGTAGTTCTTTCATCAAAAGCGTATCAGTGAAGGAAAATCAGAAATGTTTTTTCAGTTATTATTAAACTGGTTCAAGAGCCAAGGAACCCCTTGAAATGGAAACAAAACAACACAGTATTCAAGTTTTCATCATAAGAATACCTTGTACTGGCAAGACGTAGGAGAGTTTGGGCTTCAAAGAATATTGCTAAAGGAGCTTTTGGAAAAAAATTTTAAAAGACTACGTTTTGGCTAAAAACAACCAAAATCTCTCCTGTAAAACTGCTACTTCCTTTTGAATCTCCGAAGGTTACATTTTGTTTGAGACACTTGGCAGTCATGGCTTCATGGGCTGTGCTGCTTGATTATCTAAACCCTTAAGGCAAAACAAATACAGCTAATATCGAGCTGACTGCTGCCCGAGTCCTCTCACTGAGGAAGTGTTGTTCAGAGGGTGAGGAGCCCACAGGCCCATGGTGGGAAAACTGGAAATGTTAAAGGTAAGAAATAAAACACAAGGGAGGTTCAGAGTTAGGAACATTTCCAAGCTTTTTTCTACAATAATCTCCAAGGTCCTCTCAACTTCTATTTCTAAAAAGTACCCCTGTATATGGCGCCTGATGTTTCTTACAGTTTGACAAAAATCAATACTCAAACAAGCAGCAGCAAGATGTCTGCTACACTCAGGGTGCTCAGCTTGCCCCGCTCTCACAGTAAGGGCCTGCAGCCTGTCTGCGCCTGTAACAGTGCTCCTGACGCTGGGGACCGCGTTCTCTGGTCAGAGCTCTGTAGCCCCGAGTAAACAAATGTGTGCTCACCTCGGCCCCCAACAGACCCTAGCACCATGTCTGCTCTTCTGCATCCTGATTGTCATGCCTGAAAGGTTCTCCCTAACATCACGAGGCTTAATGCCATGAGACTAAATGGCTAAAGACTATTGTTTAAGAGAAGCTTGCTCATTCAAAAAGAAAATAAGAATTTTGTTTAAACTGCAGACAAAAGGGGAAGTTAACATATTCTTTTGGTCTGTATTCTTGGAAACAGTGTCCTTAGGCCGACGGTCCCTTGTCAGCATGCTGACTTCTGCGCTGTCTCAGTGAGTCCCCCAGCGCCTCTGTGCCAGCCGGGCAGGGCTGCTCCAGGCTGTCATCTACCGCCTCACCGGACCCCTCGTCCTCCCGGGCCTCCCTCGGGGGCTCCGGGTCCCGGGCATCACTCTTCTCCACGTCCCCGCCAGCAGCCGGGCCATCCTCCTCTTCCTCCTCTGCTTCCTCTTCGTAACCAAGGTCCTCTTTCTCGTCCTCGTCATCTACAAGGCTGTCCTTGTTCGCTTCTTCATCATCCTTTTCCTCCTCAACATCCTGCAACTGTTCAGTTAAATGAACCTCCTCTGACCTGAGATTCTGCTCTGCAAAAGAAAGAGAGGGGAACATTCTCTGATTAAACCATGTGCATTCAAAATGCTTTCACTAGTATGTAGGATCTAAAAAAATAAAACAAACGAATGAATATTATAAAACAGAAACAGACTCATACAAACTAATGCTTTGTACCGACTCAACAAACTAGTGGCTACCAACTGGAGGGGCAAGACAGGGGAAGGGGAAAAGAGGTACAAGCTACAAGGTATAAAATCTACAAGATACAAGGATGTAATATACAGCATCAAGATATAACCAGTATGATAACGTAAAATGGAGTATAACCTATAACAATAATGAATCAACTCTATTGTATACTTGAAACAAATACAACATCGGACATCAACTATACTTCAATTTTAAAAAGGTCATTCAGCAGTCGATTGCATTTTGTGAAATGAAACAGTGAGGCACAGGATGGCTTTCTCCATCTTGAAACCATGTTACTGCAAAAAACAGATCTCTGGATGGCATCCTAGCCCCACCCAGGGTGTCTCCACCTCTCTCTGGAGACTCTCTGACCAAGCTGACTTGGGCACAGCCCAGGGGCATGGGGCATGGAGGGCAAAGGTTCCTCTGTGCTCTGTGTTATGCACCTTGTAGAATGCTCAGCAAAACACTCACTGGTCATGGTGATTGGTTCAAACTCTGACTTAAGCACAGCCAGTTGGGAGTCCTGTCCAGGAATTTTTGGCAAGAGTCAGAAGGAAAACTTTCTCTCCTTCTACAGGGATTGTTAAACTGATAAAATGTGAGCTGGGGCTGTTGAAAGCCACTGAATCAGCTTCACAGAGACAGAAACCTATCATCTTTGGGCTGAGCATGAAACCAGAACATCCTTGGATTTTTCAGCTTTGCAAACTAATAGATGTTTCTTTTTTCCCCCAAGTTACTTTAAACTGGGATTCCGTTACTTTTAAGAATTCTAAAAAAGATCTTCACGACCCAGATAATCATGATGATGTGATCACTAATCTAGAGCCAGACATCTTGGAATGTGAAGTCAAGTGGGCCTTAGAAAGCATCACTACAAACAGAGCTAGTGGAGGTGATGAATTCCAGTTGAGCTGTTTCAAATCCTGAAAGATGATGCTGTGAAAGTGCTGCACTCAATATGCCAGCAAATTTGGAAAACTCAGCAGTGGCCACAGGACTGGAAAATGTCAGCTTTCATTCCAATTCCAAAGAAAGGCAATGCCAAAGAATGCTCAAACTACCACACAATTGCACTCATCTCACATGCTAGTAAAGTAATGCTCAAAATTCTCCAAGCCAGGCTTCAGCAATATGTGAACCGTGAACTCCCTGATGTTCAAGCTGGCTTTAGAAAAGGCAGAGGAACCAGAGATCAAATTGCCAACATCCGCTGGTATTCATGGGGTCGCAAAGAGTCAGACACGACTGAGCAACTGAACTGAACTGATAACATAGTTTTTAATTATATATGGAAGTCTGAAAGCCTTAAAAACTTTAAGAATTAAAAAAGAAATATAAGCTTATTTAGTTAAACTCATGTAAAAGTCAACAATTACAAAGTCTCATTAGTCTTCAACACTTCCCTGGCGGTCCAATGGTTAGGACTCTGCACTTCCCCTTCAGGAAGCGCAGATACAATCCTGGTCAGGAAAGAAAGATCCCACAGGACACAAGTATGGCCAAGAAAACAAAGTCTACCTGCAAACAACAGGAATAAAAGCATGGAAATCCAGGGGTATTTGGTCCCCAAAACAGTGTGAAGTAGTGAAAGGATTTGGGAAGACTGCTTTTATGGCTCAGAGTCATTTCTGGTATACAGGAGAAACTCAGTGAGTGCCACTTCCTCTCCTGCCTTGCTCATTCCAGTTTGAATGAGGAAAACATGTCAACTGATTAAAGAAGGGCATACAATTCAAGGGAAAAAGTAATGGTCAAAATAAAATGTTCTTTAATGTAAGAGAGGAAATAAAAGAATTCTTGCTCAAATCTATCTAGAGAACACATTTTAAGGAATTTGGTGATGGTGATGGTTTGGTCACCAGCAAACCACGGGGAAATTCACTATGAGCACAGAAGGGCATACCATGGACTTCTAAAGATACTCTATCTCATAAACTTGTCATACTTACCAGAATGTTCAGATAAATTCCTTGGAAGTGGCAAGTAGAAACATTCAGATATTACTACCAAGACCTGGAGGGAAAACAGTGATATTACAGTGAGTGAATAGGACATTTATTACCAAACAACCTTAAAGTTAGGCCTTACTTCTATAACCAGATATTCATATATAAATACAGAGCAATTGGTCAAAAGTCCAAAAACAAGGCAAGGGTAAAATTAAGAATTTTCTATTTTTCAAATGTGGATATAATGCTGGAAAACACTATTAATTTCAAACAGAGGTCACAAAGTCAAATGTATACACACAGTCCACTAAAAACAGATGAATTAATAAGCAAGTATAAGAAAACAGACCCTCTCAGCCAAGCCTGAAGTGATCCTTTAAAAAACCTTACTATGACAAATGATACCACTGTCACAGCAGAAAGCAAAGAGGAACTAAAGAGTCTCTTGATGAGGGAAGATGGAGGAGGAGAGTGAAAGAGTCAGCTTAAAACTCCACATTCAGAAAACTAAGACCCTAGCATCTAGTCCCTTTGTGAAGTTAAGTGAAGTGAACAGAAGTCGCTCAGTCGTGTCCAACTCTTTGTGACCCTGTGGACTGTAGCCCGCCAGGGTCCTCCATCCATGGGATTCTCCAGGCAAGAATACTGGAGCAGGTTGCCATTTCCTTCCCCAGGGGATCTTCCTGACCCAGGGATCGAACCCAGGTCTCCCACACTGTAGGCAGACGCTTTAACCTCTGAGCCGTCCCTTTACTACACAGCAAAAGAAGGGGAAAAGGTGGAAGCAGTGACACATTTCCTCTTCTTGGCTCTAAAACCACTGAGGACAGTGACTGCAGCCATGAAATTAGAAGACAACTACTTCTTGGCAGGGAAGCTGTGACAAACCTAGATAATCGTGTTAAAAAGCAAAGACATCATTTTGCCAACAAAGGTGCATATAGTCAAGGCTATGGTTTTTCCAGTAGTCATGTACTGATGTGAAAGCTGGACAATAAAGAAGGCAGGGCACTGAAGAATTGATGCTTTTGAACTGTGATGTTGGAGAAGACTCTTGAGAGTCCCTTGGACTGCAAGGTGGTCAAACCAGTCTGAACACTCTTTGGAAGGACTGATGCTGAAGGTGAAGCTCCAATACTGTGGCCACCCCATGAGAACAGCTGACTCACTGGAAAAGACCCTGATGCTGGGAAAGACTGAAGGCAGAAGGAGAAAAGGGCAACAGAAGATGAGATGGTTGGATAGCATCACTGAGTCAACGGACATGAACTTGGGAAACTGCGGGAGATGGTGAGAGACAGGGAAGCCTGGAGTGCTGCAGTCCATGGGGTCGCGTAGAGTCGGATATGACTTGGTGACTGAACAACAGTATGATGAATAAAATGAGTCTGTATATGGGTTGTGCCTCACCAGTGGGAAACTCCTAATTATGTGGAAGAGTATTTCAGGGTGTAGAATTACTAAGAGTGCTGTAAGAAATTACTAGAGGGGCACTGGAGGACCCTGAGGGATGGGATGGGGAGGGAGGTGGGAGGGAGGGTCAGGATGGGGAACACATGTACACCCATGGCTGATTCATGTGAATGTATGGCAAAAACCACCACAATACTGTAAAGTAATTAGCCTCCAATTTAAAAAAAAAAAAAAGCAGTGGGAAAATTATAATAATAATAAAAAGAAATTACTAGAGAGACAAACTGTAAGAAAACACATCAATGATGTGAACTAGATCTCATTTTAAAGAGTGATTGACTGGCTTCACTTCCAACCTTGATTGCAGCATTGACTCACTTTCTACTTATTACTAATAAGCTGTTTCCCTTGATAAACTACAAGCTTCCTAGAGGAAGGTTCATTCTGGCTCATGTTCCACACCCGGACTGTGGGCTGCGATGATGAAACTGATGGGAAGATGTGTGAAACTGGGCTGACGCAGCCAGGGTCCCTCGCTCCCTACACCCTCCGCACGGCCTCCACACAGTCCCGCGCAGCAGAGACCAGCGCGGGAGGAAGCCGCCCGCTGAGGAGGGCCGCACTGCTCCTCCTGTACCGAACTAACTCCTGGGCTTCACCTTCACTGTGAACAACTGCCCCATCTTTAAAACAGAAGAGTACTTCATAAATTTAAGTCATATCCTTTTGATTCAATTTTATAAACTTCAAATGAGTAACTCGCTTTGACTATTACCACCTACATATTCATTTATTATTTTACTTAATATTTGGTTCATTACATTTAAAATATCATGTTAAAATCTGGGGGGAAGGGTTCAGAAAAAGATTTAAAAAAAGGAAGTTGTAAAGCAATATGTAACAGGGAACTCATAAAAAATGAAGAAAGCTCTTTGATAGATACTTCAGAGATAAAGAGACGACAACCAGTTCTGGGGGTGGGGAAGGATCCAGAATTACCACTTGAGAGAGGTGGCCTTTGGGGCCCTGGACATGGTTAGGAGAGGACAAGCACCACCAGCGGCCTGACTTGTGTAAGCAGCACCACGCTGCACACAGAGGCTCTTGGATCCAGTTGTTGTTCAGTCGCTCACTCATGTCCGACTCTGCGACCCCATGGACTGCAGCACGCCAGCCTTTCTGTCCTTCACTATCTCCCGGAGTTTACTCAAACTCATGCCCACTGAGTCGGTGATGCCATTCAACCATCTCATCCTCTGTCATCCCCTTCTCCTCCTGCCTTTAATCTTTCCCAGCATCAGGGTCTTTTCTAATTAGTCGTCTCTTTGCATCAGGCGGCCAAAGTATTGGAGCTTGCATCCAGAGAAATGCCTAAATGACAGACAGAGGAAACCCATGTGCAGGGCAGTGGGATGCACGAAGCACCAAGGGTTGGAGAGGAGCAAGCTCCAAGCTGTTAAACTGATGTGAACAACAAAGAGGAAAACACTTCCACCTGAAAAGACAGAGTCTGAAAACCAAATGATAGCCACAGGCTTATAGGAGCTATTCACTGAACATAATGCTTTTTTGTGACTTTCTTTTTCCTTTTTCCTTTCTTAATACGAACTGAAGCGAAAATTTTTGGTTGGTCACATTGCAAAGGAAAGAAGAAACACCTGCCAGTGACAAATAATTGGCATTTACAACAAAGCCTGGAAGGGAGTAAGTCCCACCTGTGAGATACCTGGGCCATCTAGAATGCTAGGTAAGGGGACCTAGAAGAGACTTAAGGGACACCAGCCTCAACCCTGTCAGCTGTATGACCCTGGGCAAGTCACTTAACTGTTTTCTCACTTGCACTCTCTCAAAAGGATAAGTCTGGGGTCAGTCTACCACTAAGGGCTGTTTCGTGTCTCTAATACTACATAACTCCATTACACCATCATCCTTCCCAGAAATTGGGAGGAAAATCCTCTCGTTCCATCAGTTCAGGATCTATTTTCCAGTCTAAAGAACCACTCTCTCATGATGGGCCACTTTCTGAGCCACTAAAGATGGCACTGTTTATAAACAGGGCCTACACAGGAATGGTACCCTCCTCTCCTTCTTCCCTCCAATGGTTAGATTTTCAGGTTTCGGCTTAGCAGACAGCCAGGAATCTAAAAGAGGAGAGCAGACAGATTTGCCATCTTTCATAGAGAGTGAGAGCTACACCTCCTGATACTGGAGACCCTCTCTGTGGAAGCTCTGTGCTAGGAAGCAGTCACCAGCATATGCTGGGTTGACCAAAAAAGTTCATTTCAGTTTTCCCACAAGATCTTGGGGAAAACCCAAATGAACTACTGGCCAACCCAACAGAAAAATGGTTCACCCAAGTTGCAAAATTCAGACAGTATCTACAGCAACTGAAATGGAGACCAGATAAGAGATGCCAAAGTTTGCTGCCCATATATTCCATGGCTTTTCTGCCTGTCCACAGCTTTGCTGTTTTCCATCCTTCAAAGCACACTTGCCGACGTCAGAAACTGACGCAACCAGAGCAATCTGATGTAGACTTATGGGCCTTCCCCATGTTGGTTTAAAGTGCAGAATATAGACTTCATTTCTAAAACTGAGCTCTTGGGTTATATGAAAAAATAACATGGAATTAGTATAGCCACTATGGAGAACAGTGTGAAGATTCCTTAAAAAAACTGGAAATAGAACTGCCATATGACCCAGCAATTCCACTGCTGGGCATACACACTGAGGAAACCAGAATTAAAAGAGACACGTGTACCCCAATGTTCATAACAGCACTGTTTATAATAGCCAGGACATGGAAACAACCTAGATGTCCATCAGCAGATGAATGGATAAGAAAGCTGTGGTACATATACACAATGGAATATTACTCAGCCATTAAAGACTACATTTGAATCAGTTCTATTTAGGTGGATGAAACTGGAACCTATTATACAAAGTGAAGTAAAGTCAGAAAGAAAAACACCAGTACAGTATAGTAATGCACATATACGGACTTCAGAAAGATGGTAATGATGATGCTATTTGCGAGACAGCAAAACAGACACAGATGTAAAGAACAGACTTTTGGACTCTAGGAGAAGGTGAGGGTGCGGTGATTTGAGAGAATAGCATTGAAATATGTTTATTACCATATCTGAAATAGATCACAAGTCCAGGTTTGATGCATGAGACAGGGCGTTCAGGGCTGGTGCACTGGGATGACCCTGAGGGATGGGATGGGGAGGAAGGTGGGAAGGGGGTTCAGAATGGAGAATACATGTACACCCATGGTTGATTCATGTCAATGTATGTCGAAAACCACTACAATACTGTAAAGTAATTAGCCTCCATTTAAATTAATTAACAAAAAAATAACACTTGATAAAATATTTCAACCATTACTAGTCTCAATAAAGACAGCAAACAAAAACCAAACTAGCAGTTTTGCTTTGACTTCCCATCTTTTAAAATTATGGAAAAAAAAGAAAGATGTAATGGTGAGGCTTATGGGAAACAAAGACTTGATCAGGAACTCAATTCTCTATGGGAAACGTCGTGCCCTTCCTGGCCAATGCACATATTAACATTTCATGCAAAGATTGGCACAATAAAGGACAGAAATGGTATGGGCCTAACAGAAGCAAAAGACATTAAGAAGCGGTGGCAAGAATACACAGAACTATACAAAAAAAAATCTTCATGACCCAGATAACCATGATGGTGTGATCACTCACCTAGAGCCAGACATCCTGGAATGCAAAGTCAAGAGGGCCTTAGGAAGCATCACTACAAACAAAACTAGTGGAGGTGATGGAATTCCAGTTGAGCTATTTCAAATCCTAAAAGATGCTGTAAAAGTGTTGCACTCTACGTTTCCCATAGAGAAGTGATTTCCTGATTAAATGTTATTTTTTTGTTAATTAACTAATTTAAGGTTGCTATCAAACTTGGAAAACTCAGCAGTGGCCACAGGACTAGAAATGGTCAGTTTTCATTCCAATCTCAAAGAAAGGCAATGTCAAAGAATGTTCAAACTACCAGACAATTGCACTCATCTCACACACTAGCAAAGTAATGCTCAAAATTCTCCAAGCCAGGCTTCAACAGTATAGAAACCATGAAAATCCAGATGTTCAAGCTGGATTTTGAAAAGGCAGAGGAAGCAAAGATCAAATTGCCAACATCCATTGGATCATTGAAAAAGCAAGAGAATACCAGAAAAACATCTACTTCTGCTTTATTGATTATGTCAAAGCCTTTGACTGTGTGGATCACAATAAACTGTGGAAAATTCTTAAAGAGATGGGAATACCAGACCACTTGAACTGCCTCCTGAAAAATCTGTATGCAGGTCAAGAAACAACAGCTAGAATCGGACGTGGAACAACAGACTGCCTCTAAATTGGGAAAGGAGTACGTCAAGGGTGTGTATTGTCACCCTGCTTATTTAACTTACATGCAGAGTACATCACACAAAATGTTGGGCTGGATGAAGCACAAGCGGAAATCAAGACTGCCGGGAGAAATATCAATAACCTCAGATATGCAGACGACACCACCCTTATGGCAGAAAGTGAAGAGGAACTAAAGAGCCTCTTGATGAAAGTGAAAGAAGAGAGTGAGAAAGCTGGCTTGAAACTCAACATTCAGAAAACAAAGATCATAGCATCCGGTCCCATCACTTCATGGCAAATAGATGGAGAAACAATGGCAACAGTGACAGAGTTTATTTTCTTGGGCTCCAAAATCACTGCAGACGGTGACTACAGCCATGAAATTAAAAGATGCTTGCTCTTCGTAAGAAAAGCTATGACCAACCTAGACAGCATATTAAAAAGCAGAGACATTACTTTGCCAATAAAGGTCCTTCTAGTCAAAGCTATGCTTTTTCCAGTAGTCATGTATGGATGTGAGAACTGGACTGTAAAGAAAACTGAGCACCAAAGAATTGATGCTTTTGAACTGTGGTGTTGGAGAAGACTCCTGAGAGTCCCTTGGACAGCAAGGAGATCAAACCAGTCCATCCTAAAGGAAATCATCCTGAATATTCATTAGAAGGACTGATGTTGAAGCTGAAACTCCAATACTTTCACCACTTGACACAAAGAACTGTCTCATTAGAAAATTCCTTGAAGCTGGGAAAGATTGAGGGCAGGAGGAGAAGGGGACAACAGAGGATGAGATGGTTGGATGGATCACCGACTCAATGGACGTGAGTTTGAGTGAACTCTGGGAGTTGGTGATGGACAGGGAGGCCTGGCGTTCTGCAGTCCATGGGGTTGCAAAGAGTGGGACATGAGTGAGCGACTGAACTGAACTGAACTGATGACTCACAAAAAGAAGGAGACCCTCTGACGTCACCGAGATCAAGCTCCACATGACGACACCCATGCCTTGCTTTCAGTCCCCAGTTAAAGGCAAAGATAACAGGATCAGTGATCCTGAGACCTCACTGAAGGCAAAGCTTCTAGTTGTTGTGTCACTTTCAACACACATTACAGGTGCAGAAAATGCACGTTGAGCAGAGATACATGCTTGCTGTTTTACGGAAATGTATTAATAGAAAACGTATGAATCTATTATTGCTTTGAAATTATTATTTCCTTAAATAACGTTCTCTTCCCAACTTCTTTAAAGGAACAGTATCACTTGGTCACTTGAATAGTCTAGAATCAACTCCCTTCTTCAGATCAAGTCTCTAATAACCTTCCTACACTGATAATTTGACTCTGTTTCCAAATAAACTTAGGGCCAGACAGGCCTTACTTTTTCAACTTAAAGTCAACCTCAAAAATAAAATTCTAAACTATGCGGAGAAGAGTTTTCAATGTTTGGACTTCCCTGGTAGCTTAGACAGTAAAGCGTCTGCCTATAATGTGGCAGATCCGGGTTCAATCCCTGGGTCGGGAAGGTCTCCTGGAGAAGGAAATGGCAACCCACTCCAGTATTCTTGCCTGGAAAGTCCCATGGACGGAGGAGCCTGGTAGGCTACCATCCCTGGGGACACAAAGAGTCGGACACCACTGAGCGACCTCACTTTCACTTCCAATAGGCCCATACTCAACTACATCCAGGATAACTCCATCTCTGAATCACCCAGGATCTCATATTGTTTCCCCTACAGAAGCCACACACTCATGCAGCTCCAGAGTAGACAGCAGATGGGAGAAATACATTGACATCCACAAAGTTATATCCAAAGTCAAATTATTTTAGGCCAGAGGACTAAGGGCACGTTAATTAGCAATAAGATTAATACAGCAGAATGGAACATACCCAGAACTACTGAATTACCCAGGACTACTTAAGTTCTATCCCTACCCATGAAATTTACATCAGCAGTCAAATAACAAATACAAACCATATATGAGGTAAGCATACTCATGGCAAAATAAAATCAAGCCTCCTTGGCACCCTGGAATATGACTTTGTAGCACCAAGCTATGGCTTGCTATAAAGGTGACTGCTAATATTTTCCTTAAGTTTATTTTTTAAAAGACCATGCAAAAGAGCTGAAATACATTACAAAATGTAAGGACAGCCTCTAAGACAAACTTACCTAAAGGATGATCCTTTTTCTATAAATTTTTAGTCATTAATTATTCCTATTTATAATATAGTGTTTAAGAGCTATGTGATTAGTATATAGTATAATAACTTCTATGAACTTCTCGAGTTTAAAGCTCAAATTGATCAAGAGTAGGTAAAGAAAAAGATTTCAAAAATATATAACCAGAAGAAAAACACAAGCATTTACAGTTCCCATATAATCAAGTATAAAGTATAAAATTATTCCAAGCCCTATCTAAAAGTCTAGGAAGAAAGTATTCAGATACCTAATGGATAGGGATTTTCAAATCCAAAGAAGACACAGTGATATGGTTTGTGTCTCACTTTTTCACGTAACAGTGATTGTGATTTTTTTTAAATCCACATTATCTTACAAAATCTACCTTGGGAAAACTGGAGTATAAGAAGCTGGTCACATTTAGATTTTCAATTTGAGGATACAAATAGGAAAAATCATCTTGCTCACCCAAGGAACAAATTCACAGCTTTGGCCTTATCACAACAGTGTTCTAATCAAGTAGGCAATGTGTGAATTCACAGCTGACCCAGCTATCTTGGAAACTAACTTATCAACTCAAGTTAAGTCTCTATTTCTCTCTTCAACACTGCCTATATTTTGGGTGGCACGTATCTTCAGAATATTTAAGAGGGGGGATTGGGGGATAATAATTTAATGAATTTTCCATTATATCTCAAATCTCCATTGAAAGTAGTATCATACAAGCAAATGTTATTTAACTGCTTAGATTATACACAAAATGATGTTTGTTTATATGCTTTTTCTTTCTTGGCTGCTTTTTAGTTTTGCATGAAACCAACTGGCTTTAAAGACAAGAAAAGAGATTCACGTTATCTCTTACCAGACCCATGAGAAGGCCAAAAATCAAGGTGGCTATCACAAAAAAGAAGTAAGAACACCAAGCAGGAACTCCAAGGGTCACTGTGAAATAGTTGTGAAGATGCTGTAAACAGAAGAAAAAAGTAAAAAAAAAAAAAATACATATTTATAAAGAGAACTAAAAATGTTTGAATCTCTCTCTTTACCACTTTACTCAAGTCTACAGTTCTATTTATATGAGCTCCCAAAAAGATCATCCAGCGGATTATGCATCTATATTATTTTTCAAGAGCAAGTCAGATTTTATAACACTGAGAATCTGAGAGTAAAAATCAAGATCATATCTAGTAAGAGTTATACTTCTTTGAAGTTAATGACCAAACAGAACTCTGGTAGGATTGTTTATCCTTCTTCCATCATGAGATTTTTTTTTTGGTCACTATCCCCTAACAACTTATATACCTTAATGTTTTGGAGAAGGAAATGGCAATCCACTCCAGTATTCTTGCCTGGAGAATTCCATGGATGGAGAAGCCTAGGAAGTTACAGTCCATGGGGTCGCAAAGAGTCGGACACGACTGAGCGACTTCACCTTCACCTTCACCTTAATGTTTACTTATAATATGATATCCATAAAAAATTAAACTTTTTTTTTTAAATTGGGCCTTTATCAATTTTTAAGTAGAACTAAATTCCTGCTTATGGAACATCAACTATCTAAATGTTTCCAAACTTCCTTTTTCTAGTCATATTCTTATTGCTCGACATCCAGTCATCTTTTACAAATTTCCTAATCACCATAAAATTAAGACATTTTTCAGCTAATTCATTATGAGCAAATAAGATTTCATCAGTCTTTGAAGAAAGTGCACATTCCTTCTTGTTTACTATCCCCTGGGAATCTACTGTCCACTCAAACAGTAAAAAATGAGTGAGGAGATGCAATCTGAGCTAGAAGTATCACATGCTAAATCATACAGGAATTACAGTATGAACTAGCTAGTGTGGAATCAAAGCCCATTTAGACATGGACTTGAAGGAGCCATGTTGCCTCATGATGGCTTTGTGATCATCTATTTTAGGCCCTTTTAGCTTCAAAAAAAGTGTTCTTGCCTGGAGAATCCCAGGGACAGAGGAGCCTGGTGGGCTTCCGTCTGTGGGGTCGCACAGTCGGACATGACTGACGCGACTTAACAACAACAGCAGCAGCAGCTTCAAAAAAATTCACTAAAAAGCCAATAGTTTTATGATATGTTTATGTCTATAGATAGCTTATCTACAAAATTACGGGGCACAGGATGCAATGGCTCCAAACTAAATGCCACCAGCAAACAGAAATAATGACTTGCTCAGAACTGATGAGGTTAATGAAAACTAGTCCAAGAGTCTATTTAAATATTTCTCAAAACTGAAGTTACTCAAGTATCTCCCATTGGCTTCTCACTTTGTAACTGTCAATACAATTAGATAATAAATCTGTTTCTGGCTTAACTTAGAATAAACAAAACAGATTGTTAACTGATCTGGAATAGTCTGAGATCTCTTCTCCCCAATTGTTTACTCAGCAATAGAGGCACATCTAAAGACACAAGTTTTTAAATACTGACACATGTAATTAAAGTGTTCAATAAATATTTATTGAATAAATAAAATACACTAGCAAATCCTTAAACTATTCACAGGAATGCACACAACTCCTGACTTATAAAACTGTCATCTGTCTTCTGTTGAGGGCACTGGTCATTGCTCTATCTTCAGCCAGGCCAACTATCTAAGAATAATCTAGTACTCTGCAGCCCAAGTAGGCAAAAGAGATATTTAGAATATAAAAGGTTGTTTTGCTCAAACTCTGTCAGTGGAAGTTTTAAGATGCATTGTACAGTTCTCTAGGAAATTTGGCATATTGAACATAGCTCATTTATGCTTGTCTTGATTATTCAATTTCATCATCAAAATTAAACTCTGAATTGGGCCAAGGAATTAGAAGACATGGAAAGCCAGTGTGCATTTGTACTAACCCATGGACATATGAATTCTGTAACTTGCTTTATAAGTAGTATCTGCCCATATAGTTGGAATGAATAACACATCCAATTATAAG
Source organism: Cephalophus harveyi (assembly GCA_006410635.1). NCBI lineage: Eukaryota > Metazoa > Chordata > Mammalia > Artiodactyla > Bovidae > Cephalophus > Cephalophus harveyi. The sequence continues at coordinate 72,480 of SJYT01051032.1, read as the reverse complement.
TCCATCTGGACAGTGTCTTAAGCCCTTTTGCAAAAGAAATGATTTAAGAAATGCTTAAGAAATTTTCTAAGTTATTTTCTAGAATTCAGTAAATGATATGCCTTTGAATCACTGCATTGAGTCATATTCTCAGTGCATTCAAAAACATCCTCTTACAGATTCCACTTCAGTTTTCTTGTACTGCCAACTCTAAGGAATTTGCTTGAGCTTCTTAGAGAAACTCTGCCATCTTGTGGTCTTTTTAAGTGATTACTAAAAAATTACTAAAGCCTCATTAATCAAGTTATGTTTTCAAAACTGTAGCCACAAATCATTATTGTTTACTTTGTCTGAGTCCACAACGGTTTCAGAATACCTTTAAGACTATTAGGGTTCCTGTACTAGGCACATGAAGTTTTCTGTATACATGTTTCCAAGTAATAACTGATTAAAACCGACCTATTTCAATTTTAGATTTCTGTGTTTGTTTCTTTGCCAGGCAAAGTAACTTTTCACTTGTGGAAAATACTGACCCGAGTTCAATATTATATGTGCTCATTACAAGGAAGCATCAAATTATTTCCTTAAAATGCATGCAAATGTCACCTGCTGGGCCCAATGTGTTATATTTTTGTAATAGAGCTAATTTTTAGCTATAAACAGATCTGAATGAGAGGACTACATGAAGACACTGTTTACAGCAGAAAAAAAGGAGGACTTTCCACCCAGTGGTCAGATGGATTTGAGGAATGGAGCCAGGATAAGGTGTCCAACATTCAGAGGTGGAGCTTTTTATAAGATTCACTCAAAACATAACAGAAAGGTTGAAAGTTGAAAAAAACAATTCCAGGTAGGCACTAACCAGAAAGAAAAAATTACAGTATTAATATTAGAAAAAAAATGACCTTATAGAATGTAAATGCAATTTCTATGTGTCAAATTTTACTATTATAAAATTAAACTTTTTTTTTTTTTAATTCTGGAAAGTCCAATATACATATATATATAGCATATATCGGAGAAGGCAATGGCACCCCACTCCAGTACTCTTGCCTGGAAAATCCCATGGACAGAGGAGCCTGGTGGGCTGCAGTCCATGGGGTCGCTAAGAGTCGGACACGACTGAGCGACTTCCTTTTCACTTTTCCCTTTCTTGCATTGGAGAAGGAAATGGCAACCCACTCCAGTGTTCTTGCCTGGAGAATCCCAGGGACAGGGGAGCCTGGTGGGCTGCTGTCTATGGGGTCACACAGAGTCGGACACGACTGAAGTGACTTAGCAGTAGCAGTATATAGCATATATACTGTACTTCTCAATCACTAATAAGAATATATTAACCGGTTATTCAGAGATGAATCATGTTCTGTTCTTTAAACGGCCTTTTCTCTGCAGTCCAATGCATTCAAACAGAATCCATCTATGCTGCTCAAGGCTGTGCCCTGTGCCTACAGAAGTAAAACATCAACTCCCAGCCTTGATGTGCTCCAAATGTCACACACAGAAATCATTTGCATGACATAATGAAAAATGGCAACTCCTTGTTACCAGTCAAGCTGTAAGTTCAGTTCAGTTCAGTCGCTCAGCCGTGTCCGACTCTTTGCGACCCCACGAACTGCAGCATGCCAGGCCTCCCTGTCCATCACCAACTCCCAGAGTCTACTCAAACTCATGTCCATCGAGTCGATGATGCCATCCAGCCATCTCATCCTCTGTCGTACCCTTCTCCTCCTGCCCCCAATCCCTCCCAGCATCAAAGTCTTTTCCAATGAGTCAACTCTTCGCATGAGGTGATCAAAGTACTGGAGTTTCAGCTTTAGCATCATTCCTTCCAAAGAAATCCCAGGACTGATCTCCTTCAGAAGGGACTGGTTGGATCTCCTTGCAGTCCAAGGGACTCTCAAGAGTCTTCTCAAGCTATAAGAGTTTTCAACAATTATTTATTTTCCCTGGTACTGTCTTTGAAAAGAAAACTACTTTATAACAATGTGTGAGGGTCACAATTAATTTCCATCTAATCTCTTTTTAAGGCTTCCCTGAGAGCTCAGTTGGTAAAGAATCCTCCTGTAATGCAGGAGACCTCAGTTTGATTCCTGGGTCAGCACGATCCACTGGAGAAGGGGTTCCAGTATTCTTGGGCTTCCCATGTGGCTCAGCTGTTAAAGAATCCGATGCAATGCTGGAGACCTGGGTTTGATCCCTTGGTTGGGAAGATCCCCTGGAGAAGGGAAAGGCTACTCACTCCAGTATTCTGGTCTGGAGAATTCCACAGACTGTACAGTCCTTGAGATCACAAAGAGTAAGACATGACTGAGCAACTTTCACAATCTCTTCTTAACCCTCAGAACAAATTCTCTCCTGACCTGCAGTTATAGCAGATTCTGTGCTAAGCTTTTGAAGATTCCTGACACCTATTACAATTATCCTGTTGGTTTAGAAAGTATATGTCTATAAGGTTTTCAAATAGCTATCAAAATATATGACTCCTAAATATATGACACTAAATATATTTAGTGTCAAAATATAGCAACAGGCTGAATCCTTACTCTCAGTTCCTGGTTTGCAATGCAAAATTCTCAACCTTTGAATAAACTTCTCACCAATAAAAGAAAATATCAGAAGAAAACCAAATGAAACGCAAAACTATATGAAAAGAGGACAAATGCTAGTCATTTTTTAATATGATATACAAATGTCAAAAAAAGACAATTAGCAGAATTTAAACAAAAAAGATTAAGTTCAAGTCACCAATTTATTTTGTTGCTAAAAAGAAAACCTAAAGTACGTATATCTCAAAAAGCAAAAACTATAATACAACTGAAAAACTGAGATGCAAAAGTTTTTTTTTTTAATTTCTCCAAACATATACTAATATGCACAAAAAAGCAGAGCTTTCATGAGCTCCATGAACTGTTGTCGTTTAGTCACTCAGTCGTGTCTGACTCTCTGTGACTCCATGAACTGTAGCACACAGTCTTCTGTGTCTTTAACCCAGTCCTACAGCTTGCTCAAACTCATGTCCATTGAATTTGTGATGCCATCTCATCCTCTGTCATCAACTTCTCCTCATGCTTTCAAAGTTCCCCAGCATCAGGGTCTTTTCTAATGAATCGGTTCTTCGCATCAGGTGGCCAAAGTATTGGATATTCACCTTCATCATGAGTTCTTTTAATGAACACCCAGGACTGATCTCCTTTAGGATGGACTGGTTGGATCTCCTTGCAGTCCAAGGGACTCTCAAGAGTCTTTTCCAACACCACAGTTCAAAAGCATCAATTCTTCAGCACTCAGCTTTCTTTACAGTCCAACTCTCACATCTATACATGACTTTGTATGGAAATACCATAGCTTTGACTAGACAGACCTTTGTTGGCAAAGTAAAGTCTCTCCTTTTTAATATGCTAAGTTGGTCACAGCTTTTCTTCCAAGGAGCAAGTGTCTTTTAATTTCGGGGCTGCAGTCACCATCTGCAGTGATTTTGTAGTTGTTTGTATTCTTTCCCTGTCTATTTGCCATGAAGTGATGGGACCGGATGCCATGAGCTTCATTTTTTGAATGTTAAGTTTTAAGCCAGCTTTTTCACTTTCCTCTTTCACCTTCATCAAGAGGCTTCTTTAGTTCCTCTTTGCTTTCTGCCAAAAGGGTGGCATCATCTGCACATCTGAGGTTATTGATATTTATCCTCTTGATTCTAGCTTGTGGTTCATCCAGCCTGGCATTTTGCATGATGTACTCTGCATATAAATTAAAGAAGCAGGGTGACAATATACAGCCTTGATGTACTCCTTTCCCAATTTCGAACCACTCTGTTGTTCCATGTCTGGATTTAACTGTTGCTTCTTGATCTACATACAGATTTCTTAGGAGGCAGGTAAGGTGATTTGGTATTCCCATCTCTTTAAGAATTTTCCCCAGTTTGCTGTGATCACACAGTTCAAGGCTTTAGCACAGTCAGTGAAGCAGAAGTAGATGTTTTTATGCAACTCTCTCTCTTTTTCTGTGACACAATGGATGTTAGCAATTTGATCTCTCGTTCTTCTGCCTTTTCTAAAACCAGTTTGAACATCTGGAAATTCTTGGTTCACGTACTGTTGAAGCCTGGCTTGGAGAATTTGAGCATTACTTTGCTAGCATGTGAAATGAGTGCAATTGTGCGGTAGTTTGAACATTCTTTGGCACTGCCCTTCTTTGGGATTGGAATGAAAACTGACCTTTTCCAGTCTTGTGGCCACTGCTGAGTTTTCCAAATTTTCTGGCATATTGAGTGCAGCACTTTCACAGCATCATCATTTAGGATTTGAAATAGCTCAGCTTGAATTCCATCACCTCCACTAGTTTTGTTCGCAGTGATGCTTCCTAAGTTCCACTTGACTTTGCAATCCAGGATGTCTGGCTCTAGGTGAGTGATCATACCATCATGGTTATCTGGGTCATTAAGATCTTCTTTGTATAGTTCTTCTGTGTATTCTTGCCATGTCTTGTTAATATTTTCTTAAATATTAAGTTCCAAATATGACAAATGATGTATAATCATAACATAGAAAAGACAAATATAGGGAGGTAATCAGCTCTAAAGATCTTCTGAAATACTTCAAAAATATATACTTAATTCCCTGGCAATTTTGTCAAATCTGGCAGGATTTAGATCACCGTACATGTAGAAAGAAGCAAAGGTTACGTGATACATCCAATATTATGTAAAAGTTCAGCATTTGAACCTAAATAACAGTTCTAAGTTACTGAGAAGACTCAGTGAAATGATACAATCACACATAGCAGCTTCCCAGGTGGTGCTAGTGGTAAAGAACCCGCCTGCCAATGCAGGAGACGTGAGACATGTGTTCAATCCCTGGGTCACCAAGATCCCCTCGAGGAGGAAATGGAACCCCACTCTAGTATTCTTGCTGGATGGAAAGAGAAGCCTGGTGGACTACAGCACATGGGGTCACAAAGAGTCAGACATAACACTGAGCCACATAAAAGGGGCTTGCAAATTTTTCCTTAAAGGGCTACATCATGAATATTTAGGCTTGTGGACCATATGATCTCTGAAACAACAACTCATCTCTATCACTGTACTGTGAAAGCAGTCACAGAAAATAGGTAATAAGTGAATGTGACTATGTTCCAACAAAACATTATTAAACAAAACAGGCAGCCCAGCCCGCCCAGCAAGCTGAAGTCTGCTGATCCCTAACAGACCTTTGATCTGTAGAGAGATTATGACAATGAGAAATAAGAGGAAGTGAAACCACAGAAGCCCTTTCAGCTTTGAGAAAGGGATTCACTACTATGAAAATATTACTTTGGTCTTTTGGTCCCTGTCCAATTTAAGTCCTTCTACACAAAGACACATTCCCACTATGACTCCAGGTAAGAGTAGTTGTGTGGCTTAAGAAGAAAAGTGAAATTATAAAACCTTTTATAAGTATTCATTTTCCTATTATTTAGAAGTTACCTTCTCACTCTTAAAAACCCCTCTGCTGATATAATCATAAAGGGCCTTATTTACTCACCCATATCTTGCCAGAGATGCTAAAAAGACCAGCCATTCCAGACATCCTAAAAAAACAAAGGCAAAGAGAACCACTGGTGATGGATAGCATTATAAAATACAAAAACAAACAAAAAAGCCTCAAGTCACAGGGACGACTCCTCCACTTTGTGCAAGACATCGTGCTCTGTCCTGGATTCTCGTCCGTTCTGACAGAGCTTAGACCCCGGGGCCAGGTTCTGGATTACTCAGAAGCAAACACTGTCAGGTCTGCTGGTCCTTTCTTGCTGCATGGTGCGTGCCTGGCAACATCCCTAACACCCAGCAGCTGCAGGTCTCAGGGGAAAAGTCGCACACTCTGCCCTCACGGTCACAAGCTCAGTGGGCACCTGAGAGGGCGCTGTCCGGCTGGAATCCTCTAGGCTCGTACCTGAGATGAGAGCTCATGTCCTTTCTCTGCCTTCAAACTGTACACACTCTCTCCACCCTGTGCCCTCAGCTAACACACAGCCATCTGTCACTGTACAACCAGCAGCTGTCAGGCGGCCTTTCTCACCGTCTCAGCAGCACATGTAGCCTGGAGTTCACCTGCTTCTTCTGTTCCAATGGAGGAAACTACCCCACCAACCACAGTCCAAACTCTCCACTTGTGCCTTGGATCCCATCCCTTCTGTCTTGCTAATGACTTGGTTTTTCCTTTCTTCCCATTTTCTGCATCAGCAATTTCTCCCTCTCTCATGGATCATTTCACTGCATGAAAACACGTTCTACTTTCACTCGTCTTTTGAAATGAGCATCACTGGACCGCAGATGGCCCTCCAACTCATCTTCTCAATCTCCGAAGAGGAGCCTACACTTGCTGCTCCTTCTTCCTCACCTTACCTTTAACCCACTCAGATCCAGCTTCTGTCCTCACTGCTGCACTCCCTGACTCCCTGTTAAGGCCACAGTGACATCACATTGCTTCACTCGATGTCCTGTCTCAGACTTCATCTCCCCTAACCCCTTGTAGACATGAGACACAAGGGACTACTCTCTCCTTCGTGCACCTTCTACTTGCCTTTTAGGAAATCACACACCCCTGCCTGCCCTCCTGCCTCCCTGGCACTCATTTCCAATTTCCTTTTGCTGACTCCTTCTCTACTCAGCTTCTTAACTTTGGAGTGTCTTGTGGCTCAGTCCCAAGCACTTTTCTTTTTCTCTCTCTCCAGGCGACCCCCTTCCTTCTAAAACTTAAAATACCATCTATATGCCTTTTGTGTTCCTGAATTCTCCATGGAGACCTATCTCCATGCATCCAACCTGGAAATTCTACAAAGAAGTCTGCATCTCAAACTCAATATGTCCAATGCTGAACACTTGATTTTCTCTTGCTCAAACTAGATCATCAAGTTCTCAAACCAAAAACCCAGGAGTTGAGTTGTGTGTGTGAGTGCATATTTGGAGTGTGTGTCTGTTTGTGTATGAATCTTCCCTTTCCTTCACCTTAGTGGAGTCTACCTTTAAACCCTGTTTTATTTTTTAATAGTGAGACAATTATTAAAATATTTTAAACTACATTTATACCATATATAAATCTAAATTTCTTTTAAAAGTATCAACTGATAGTGGTGTTGGATTCACATTAGCAATCATTACATGATCAAAGAGACTGCATTCTTGCGCTTTATTACAAAATTTATTTTTATTGAGTTAACTACTCAAGTTTCAGAATGCCTTAATTTTTTCCCTAGGTATATTCCTTTCTTTAGGGCTCCTAAAGCTTCAAACAATTGTTCCTTTCTATCTTTAAATTCAGTCCTATCTCAGTTTAATTCAACATCTATTAAGAGACACTGATTTCAATTTTTTTCTTCTTAGCTATAATTACGATATACAGGGAAACAAAAGCCATCAAAGAAGCCTAACATTTATCAAAATTTTTTTTTTTTTGATTTGGGGCCATGATTAGCCCTGAATCTCAGTCTTCAGGAAAGAGCTGGGAAGGTGAGGACTATGATCTCATCTCCATATAGAGACTGAGAAGCCTGAGTGATGCTAAGTCACTTGGTTAACTAGTGATTGAGACAGACCTCTCCACTGGAAGGTGGTTTTCCCTTGATAATGGCTAGGTCATTTGTGGGGTGATACGTTGGCACCATGTGAATACCCCATTACTCCACAATCTTTTAAAAGTTTCACATCCATAATGTCAAAGGCCCTGGTCTGCCATCAGGCTACTCTTACACATCCAATCCACACAGTTCCTATAACACTTAACTGGAAAACTGTGCCTATATTCAGTATTCAGAAGGCATCTGAAGTTGTATGGCATTTAACTTTATAAGCTTTAAAGGCCTGTTCAGCAGTCATTTGTTAACAGCAGAACTGTAATTTTATTAGCAGGAGCTTGTTCAGCTGGTAAACAATGTGCCTGCAATGCAGGAGACCTAGGTTCAATTCCTGGGTTGAGAGGATCTCCTGGAGAAGGGGGCTTACCCACTCCAGTAAGACCTGGGTTCAATCCCTGGGTTGAGAGGATCCCCTGGAGAGTGGGCTTACCCACTCCAGTATTCTGGCCTAGAGAATTCCAGGGACAGAGGAACCTGACAGGCTATAGCCCATAAGGTTTCAAAGAGTTGGAAATGACAGAGTGACTTTCACAGAAGCACCTGAGGCTGCTTGCTCAGTACCAGCACAGTCTCTAGGACAGTAGCCATGTGTGGGTAGCTTTCAAAAGTCCACAGGTGATTCCCCTGGGCAAGTGAGGATGCAAATCACTGCTCTCAATCATCGCAATGGCAATTCTTACCATTTCAAAAGGCTTCCAGGTGGCACTAGTAATAAAGAACCTGCCTGCCAAGCAGGAGACATAAAAGACACAGGTTTGAAACCTGGGTTGAGCAGATCCCCTGGAGGAGGGCACAGCAACCCACTCCAGTATTTTTGCCTGGAGAATCCCATGAACAGAGGAGCCTGGTAGGCTACAGTCCATAGGGTTGCAAAGACTGGGACATGACTGAAGTGACTTAGCATGCGCACAGACGCACACCATTTCAAATTCAGAGAGGTAGTTTTGGTGAGTCAATAAACTGACTACAGTTTTCTGAAAATGTGAAGAAAGTGCAACACTGTCAGTTTTCACTAGAAAACTAGTGCTCTTGCTACTCATGCCTCCTTAAGAAGAATCCAACATCACAGATGTAAGCCATACTGTATGATTTCTGGGAAATCAGGTCCACAATAGGGTATATTTTCTGCCCAGTTCTCAAAGAGATCACACTAATACTGTATAAGTGAATAAGAAGGCCCCAGACCTGGAATCCATGACTAAGAAATAAAGCTGATTAGTTTGTGGAGGGAGCAGAGACAGCTCTAATTTGGCCTACAGGGTCTAAAACTGGCCTTAGGTAAACTTCCCTCAGAGAGAAAACTGACATCATCATGAAACACTAATGATACTCAGTTCAAATATATCCCAACACCATTTTTTTTCAACTGGAAATTTACCCCATTTTCCAAACTATACAAATGTAAAAGTTTCAAATAAAAGCCCAAGCATTAGTCATGCCCATCTTTCTGGCCAATGTCAAACAAATATCTTTACAATATTTGGGCATTTCAAAACCATACCACAAGGCTATGTTACTAGAATTATGTAAGACTCACTCCTTTAACTATTCCTGTTCTGCAGGTCCAGCAGGGAGGACTCTCACCCAGCTGGCAGGTCAGGTGCAAGAGTCAACACTCTGCACCCCCAACCTATCGATAACCGTCCCTGAGGCTGAGACGTGAGGCTGAGCTAAGAGGTGGAAAAAGACAAGGGCAGGGCAGGGAAGTCTAGTTTGTTATAATAATGACAGTGACACTCATGACGGTGGGGCTGCTCATGTGAACCATTTCGGTCTCAGCAAGATTAGAAACCCAGGAGTCTACCTGTGGGCCCGAGTGGGCAGCAGCTGGCAAGTGAGAGTGCCCTGGATCCCTCTCCACTCCTCTGCTCACAGCTCCCCACCCTAGCAGGGCCATCACGAGGGTGGTGGGGAGACTGGATCCAAGGGTTCAGAATGGCAGGGACGCTGGGGGGCACTGGAGCAGCACAGGGAGGCTCTGGGTGAGGAGTGAAAATGCAGAAGAGCCTCACAGGTGCTCTGGCAAGAAGCTGTCAGAGGTCTCCAGGCCGAACCACAGGTACGAAGCCCTGAGCAAGGGAAGCTGGCCCCTTGAACACAGTCAGAGTGAGGACTAAAAACACTTAATCCCTCCATCAGAAAAAAAGTCACTGTCTCTTCAGCCTCCATGACTAGGAAGGAGGCTCAGTATGTTACTGGATTCTCAGTACTGGAAAAGAAATGCACGCCTTCCTTGTTAAATGCATGCCTTTCCAGTCAGAGAACGCAGCACACACGGGTGTGGGGCTTGCTCCTGGTATCTCAGTTTTGCAGGAAGGGCAGCAACTGTTCTGTGGGGAATCTCTCTCATTTCACCACCTGAAGCAAAGTTGCAACAGGGCAACAGGGCCTCCATTAAGAGGCTCCCCTGATGCCTGAGGAAGCTCTCCTAAGTGTCACCAGTGCTGTGCAACAGAGTACTGTCGCTGTTAAACTCAGCACCCACTCTGCACTGCCACCAGCAATGGCCCTGCTCAGCAGGCAGAACACAAAGCCACTCTCACTGCAACAGGACGAGGCCAATCTGCATTACTGCCCTCAACCATGTCCCCGAGGAGGAAGCTAGAATCCTATTTCAGTCTAGTATTAATATCTATTATAACCCACTCTAAACAGCTTAGTGAAAGTGAAAGTGAAGTAGCTCAGTCGTGTCGGACTCTTTCCGACCCCATAGACTGTAGCCTACCAGGCTCCTCTGTCCATGAGATTTTCCAGGCAATAGTACTGGAGTGGACTGCCATTTCCTTCTCCAGCTAAGCAGCTTAAAGCAACCTCTAATCTTGGTTGTCATCACCAATAATCACAGGAAGAACTGATGGAGAAAAGCCATGCCCACTGCACGAGAGAGGCCACGCCCTTCCGCCTGCAACCCAGAGGGGCACGGGGCACTTCAGCTAGGTTTTGCAGCCCTCATTCCATTGGCATGGGTAGGGTCAGATTGCATAATAATAGGGTATTATATTTATGATTTTTAAAAAGAGTTCTTACCTTTTATAGACACCAAAATATAATAATAAAATGACACACTTGGTATTTGTTTCAGAACAATTGATAAAACAAGCTATAATTTGATGGTCATAATAGGTGTGTGATATGTACATGGAGGTTTACTGTACTATTTCCTGTATTTTTATGTATATTTGAAAGTTTCTGTAATAAAAAGTGAAAAAGAATTTGAGTTCTTATACAAAAATTTGGAACAAAGTGGCTCATACCATTATGATTTTCGTATGATTTATACATATTACAAGCAAAATAACATGCTGCCTTAAAATACTGCTGTAATAAGAAGATAATGCAAATGGATGAATTTCTAAAATTTTCACACGTCCACTAGTAGCTACAATTTCCAAATTCAGTACATCACTCCCAAGATAAGTAAAAAGACAAACATTTTAAAAGGAATGCCTTAAAACCAAACATTTTACAAGGGATCACCTGCAAGTTTAAGAATTAATTCTAAGTTCTTTGCATCCTCAGAATTCATAAAGTCTCAAAACTCCTGTGGATCAGTCCCTTTTCCAGCTCACTTTCCAACTTTCTGCAGTATGAAACCTGTACATCATCCAGTGACACCTCCAATTAACAGCTGGGTTGCCATGCTACACTTTTCAGCTGAAGGCCCAGATTCCTGTCCAAACACCTTGGGCCACCATGGCTGCTTTTCAGCAAGTTCTGCAAAATACAGTGACTCAAAATTTCCTTCAGTTTAGGCAAGCTGGTCTCACGATGACCCCGCGGGGATCCGAGGGGTGGGACACAGAGTGGCAGGGGTCCTGCCCATCAGCACAAGCTGGCTTCCAGCATGCGGGACAGAGGTTTACACCTATTTTAAAACCACCCATGCTCTGCATCCCCACTGCTACCAGCCTGGTCCATATCACCATCCCTGGGCAAGGCTGCTCCACACAGTCCCCTTCAGCCTCTGCTCACGGCCTGCACTGCTCACACCCCGGCTTCTCACCAGCCACGTCCATATCACCATCCCTGGGCAAGGCTGCTCCACACAGTCCCCTTCAGCCTCTGCTCACGGCCTGCACTGCTCACACCCCGGCTTCTCACCAGCCACAGGCCGGACCGTCTGCCCCTGCCCTCTCTGTCCTCTGTTTACACTGCTCCCCCTTTTCTTTCACTGTGCCTAACCCTGGCCACCTGACTCTTCCTCAATACACCGAGCTCTTTCCAATGAGGGGCGTGTGAGAATGCTACCTCCATTCCTGGAACGGTCCTCACCTGCTCCTCACCCGGCCAGGCCCTGCGGCCCTGCAGACCCCATCTGCAGTGACCCCTCAGAGCCAGCTCTCCTAGTACCGATCCAACAGAGGCCCGTGCTCCCACAGTCAAGCCCTGACTAGCTAAGGTTTTGTTTTCTGTTTTGTTTTGTGATTCTTTACATCCCTAATTTTTTCGTCATCTATCTTACTGTAAGTCACCCTAGGAGTCCAGAGGGGTCACATCTGTCATGCTGACTGCTAAACATCTAGCACTGAGAATAGTATCTGCATAGAATCAATGCTCACTGATTTTAAAGAATGAAAATTCGTAGAATGAAACGTCAGAAGTGAGCTGCTTTTAGAATAAGCCATGTATTTCTTATAGATGCTATCAGATCACTTATTCCTAAAATGTAACATGATTTGATCCTATTTCAGCAGGGATATTCCTTATGCTTACATATACCAACATAAAATCAATTACAAATACCACATTTCATTCCAAATGAAAACTGTGAACAAGGTATTATTGCTTGACCTTATCTGCCTCACCAAGCATTATACAATTTACCATCATGGCCAAAGGTTACCCCTGCAGTATTCTGCTAAGCAGCCCAAGACACCATAGGTCTTACTCTCCACACAGATAGATACTTTAGCAATTCCTTCATGAACTCTAACTCAAGAAAAAGGTTCTCCTCTACCTTCTCAATAATTTATAAGGAAGGAGGCATGGTAAACGGTGTTCAATACCATATTTAATAAAGAGAAAAGAGGTGACGGTGCAAAAGCTGGAGGAGAGCTCCCTGTAACCCACCTGAATCTGAATACTAAACCCTAGCATCCTAACAACCAGCTGAAACACATGGGCCCACAAAACCAGAAACACAACATGGGTCAAGCAGGGGCATGTGTCATCTGGGAAATCAGAAGTGAATATGAAAAGAAACGTAGACTTTCGAGGTCTATGGGTTGTTGACTTGAGACTGTCTGTTCTATTAGTAACACTCTGTCATTAAAAAAACAAGTTACGTTAGAGAAGCTGGGGATTTCCAGCCAGTCAGAGGCTCAACAGATTGCCACTTCTTCTCTAAGATATAGTTCTGCAGGTCTTCGTAGACTCCTGGGCCACGGTAACGGCGGAATATCCCATCTTTTGCACTATAAATTATAAAAACAAAAAAATAAACCAATTAAAATAACAAGTGTTACAGATAATACAAACGAAGTAAGTACTGGTTTTACATATGAACTCACTCTGAATTTTAACGTCACTCAAATGAAAAAAAAAAGAAATATAGTTAGGCATAAATAAGAAAGCATGCACAAATACTTACTACAAATGAGAAATTCCAAAGCAGAGAGAATTAAACATTCTATTTTATCACTACACAATTTGCAACTGTAAGCACAGTCCTTGGCAGTGGCTAATCTGACAAGTTACTTTTTATTATTTTTGCTATAAATTATTTCAATTTTTCTCTTACATCAGCAAAATAGCAGTTGTTATTAAGTTTTAAAAAACTCTACCCACATTTCCAAATCGATATCATCCAAGTCCCTCCCCTGAAAACTGGGTCTCCCTGGTGGCTCAGCGGTAAAGAATTCGCCTGTCAAGGCAGGAGACCTGGATTTGATCCCTGGGTCGGGAAGATCCCCTGGAGAAAGAAATGGCAACCCACCCCAGTACTCGTGCCTGGAGAATTCCATGGACAGAGGAGGCTGGCGGGCTACAGTCCATGGGGTCGCAGAAGAGTCAGACATGACTTAGTGACTAGACCACAAATGCCTTCGGTCTTCCCTCCCTCTCACCTTCTCTCTAGCCACCTAGGAGTCTGCACTATTTCCTCTTACATTAACTCATTCACTGCTCCTGCCTTCGGGGGTCCTGTCTCCATGACTGCATGGAAACTGCTCATACTAGGGGTCTCCAGTGACTCTTCAGAGCGGCGTCCCTGGAGCACTCTTCTGCCACTTCTCCTGGTGTCCTGGACACTGTCCCTTCCTCCCTCCTTTCCCTCAGCTTTTCTGACATGAGCTCTCCAACCCTTCTCAGTTCCATGCTCCCTGTGTTCCTTCACAGATGTCCTAACGGTGGTCATTGATCCTCAGCATGTTTCTTTTCCCACTGTGTCTATTCTCTCACTGTATATATGTCAACTGTTATCTAATCCCTGGTATGTACCTCCAGTCTAGACCTTTCTTATGATCCTGAAATTAAACTATCACCTAAACTTCTCATTTGGAATTAGCATAAACCCTTCACACTATCTTTTCCATTCTGGTCTCTGTCTTCCAAACTGCACTTTATTCTCAATAACAACTTCTCAATAGCTTTGCTAGTTAAACAGGCCTGTCAGTAAGTCAGCATAGGCTTTCCTGTTCTTAGGGCTAACCAGTCACCATGATCCCACCTCCTCAGCATCTCTGGAAACCACCCCTGCCTGTCTCCTTCCCCCTCACAACCTGAGCCTCTCTAGCACCATCACCTGGGATGATCCACCTGTACCTCTCAGGCCACCCACAGAGAAATAGCTATAGATCTCAGAAGGCATCTCCTTTTCTCCTGGGCTTTTCCATGATACATCCTCTATTTGGAAAGATCTTCTCTACCTTACCTGCTTCACATACTCCTGTTATCTATTAAGAATCATCCCATCTTTCATATCATCAAAAAACCCTCTTTGACCTCCTCACCTATTTGCTGCCTGAAATTAAATTCTCTGTAGCACCTGGACACCTCTCTCTTCTAATCACTATCGTTCAGTGCAGACCGGTCTTTCTCCCTTCAAATGGTAAGCTGAACAAATGAAGGATATGGACAACAACTTAAGAATCTCGGGACACACTTTTTACACACACACCTACTAATTGCAAATCATTACAAGACCAGAAAATTATTTGAACTTACTGGAAAAATGCTGGGAGGGTAGTGACAAAGAAGCGGCCACTCAAACCTACAAGAAGCAGAAACAAAAAAGTTATAAGTCAAACTCAGACTAACACAAGCATCTAACTTAGGTTGTAAGAACAAGCAGCCTTGATCTTGTTCTTACAACCATATAAGTAAAATCGCTCCCATTACTGAATCACATTTACTATTTTTTTAAATAAAATTTTAACCATCTTTATTTACTCAATACTTTCCAGTCACTGACATAAAACTTGCTTATCTTCACTGTGTTAAACTGGAGTTTTCTGGCTTATATAATACTAAGAACTATATGGTGGCTGAAAGGATAGGTTGTAAAGACATGCAACCTGGGTTAAATAACTAAATTCTCCACTTACTAGCTTTGTGTCCTTAGATAAGTGACTTAATCTTTCTGATTATCAATTACCTCATATATAAAATGGGGATATAAAAGCCTAGCTGAATTGCTTTGAAGTTATCTTAGATCATTATATTAAATTATTCAATAAATTATACATATTAAATCAGCCATATATTTAAAAATAATGAATGTGACGTAATAAAATCACATACAATCTTTGCACATTCATAAATTTTGCAAGTACACTCAAGAAATTCTATGTACAGTTCAGCTCAGTTCAGTTCAGTTGCTCAGTTGTGTCTGACTTTTTGTAATCACATGGACTAGAGCATGCCAGACCTCCCTGTCCATCACCACCTTCCGGAGCTTACTCAAACTCATGTCCATCGAGTCGGTGATGCCATTCAACCATCTCATCCTCTGTTGTCCCTTCTCCTACTGCCTTCAATCTTTCCCAGCATCAGGGTCTTTTCCAGTGAGTCAGTTCTTCATATCAGGTGGCCAAAGTATTGCAGTTTCAGCTTCAGCATCAGTCCTTCCAATGAATACTCAGGACTGATTTCTTTTAGGATTGACTGGTTGGATATCCTTGCAGTCCAAGGGATTCTCAAGAGTCTTCTCCAACATCACAGTTCAAAAGGATCAATTCCTGGCACTCAGCTTTCTTCATGGTCCAACTCTCACATCCATTCATGACCACTGAAAAACCACAGCCTTGACTGCTGCTGCTGCTAAGTCGCTTCAGTCATGTCTGACTCTGTGCGACCCCACAGACGGCAGCCCACTGGACTCCACCATCCCTGGGATTCTCCACGCAAGAACGCTGGAGTGGGTTGCCATTTCCTTCTCCAATGCATGAAAGTGAAAAGTGAAAGTGAAGTCACTCAGTCGTGTCTGACTCAGCGACGCCATAGACTGCAGCCTACCAGGCTCCCCTGTCCATGGGAGTTTCCAGGCAAGAGTACTGGAGTGGGATGCCATTGCCTTCTCTGAGACAGCCTTGACTAGATGGAACTTTATCGACCAAATAATGTCTCTGCTTTTGAATACGCTGTCTAGTTGGTCATAGCTTTTCTTACAAGGAACAGCATCGTTTAATTTCAGGGCTGCAGTCACCATCTGAAGTGTTTTGGAGCCCAAGAAAATAAAGTCTGTCACTGTTTCCCCATCTATTTGCCATGAAGTGAAGGGATCGGATGCCACGATCTTCATTTTTTGAATGTTGAGTTTTAAGTCACCTTTTTAATTCTCCTCTTTCACTTTTAGAAAGAGGCTCCATAGGTTCTCTTTGCTTTCTGCCATAAGGGTGGTGTCACTTGCGTATCTGAGGTTATTGATATTTCTACCAGCAATCTTGATTCCAGTTTGTGCTTCATCCAGCCCAGCAGTTTGCACAATGTACTCTGCATATAAGTTAAATAAGCAGGGTGACAATATACAGCCTTGACGTACTCCTTTCCTGATTTGGAGCCAGTCTGTTGTTTCATGTCAAGTTCTCACTGTTGCTTCCTGACCTACATACAGATTTCTCAGGAGGCAGGTCAGGTGGTCTGGTATTCCCATCTCTTTCAGAATTTTCCACAGTTTGTTGTGATCCACACAGTCAAAGGCTTTGGCACAGTCAATAAAGCAGAAGCAGGTGCTTTTCTGGACCTCTCCCACTCCAGTACTCTTGCCTGGAGAATCCCATGGATGGAGAAGCCTGGTAGGCTACAGTCCATGGGGTCGCAAAGAGTCGGACACGACTGAGTGACTTCACTTCTTGCTTTTTTTGATGATCCATTGTATGTTGGCAATTTAATCTCTGGTTCCTCTGCCTTTTCTCAATCCAGCTTCAACACCAGAAAGTTCTCAGTTCACGTACTGTTGACCTCACTTACAGAATTTTGAGCATTACTTTGATAGTGTGTGAGATGAGTGCAATTGTGTGGCAGTTTGAACATTCCTTGGCATTGACTTTCTTTGGGATTGGAATGAAAACTGACCTTTTCCAGTCCTGTGGCCACTGCTGAGTTTTCCAAATTTGCTGGTATATTCAGTGCAACACTTTCACAACATCATCTTTTATATTTTGAAATAGCTCTGCTGGAATTCCATCACTGCCACTCGCTTTGTTGGTAGTGATGCTTCCTAAGGCCCACTTGACTTTGCAATGCAGGATGTCTGGCTCTAGGTGAGTGATTATTGTGGGTCATGAAGATCTTTTTTGTACAGTTCTTCTGTGTATTCTTGCCACCTCTTCTTAATATCTTCTGCTTCTGTTAAGTCCATACCATTTCTGTCCTTTATTATGCCCATCTTTGCATGAAAAGTTCCCTTGGTATATCTAATCTTCTTGAAGGGATCTCTAGTCTTTCCCATTCTATTGTTTTCCTCTATATCTTTGCATTGATCACTTAGGAAGGCTTTCTTATCTCTCCTTGCTATTTTTGGAACTCTGCATTCAAATGGATATATCTTTCCTTGTCTCCTTTGCCTTTCACTTCTCTTCTTTTCTCAGCTAACTGTAAGGCCTCCTCACATAATCATTTTGCCTTTTTGCATTTCTTTTTCTTGGGGTGGTCTTGATCACTGCCTCCTGTACAGTGTCACGAACCTCCATCCATAGTTCTTCAGGCATTCTATCAAATCTAATACCTTGAATCTATTTCTCACTTCCACTGTATAATCTTAGGGGATTTGATTTAGGTCCTAACTGAATGGTCCAGTGGTTTTCCCTACTTTCTTCATTTTAAGTCTGAATTTCACAATAAGGGGGCTACCCTGATTGATAGCTCAGCTGGTAAAGAATCTGCCTGGGAGACCTGGCTTCGATCCCTGGGTTGGGAAAATCCCCTGGAGAAAGGAAAGGCTACCCACTCCACTATTCTGCCCTGGACAATTCCATGGATTGTACAGTCCATGGGGTTGCAAAGAGTTGGACACGACTGAGCTATTTTTCCTTTTGCGCTAAGGAGTTCATGATCTGAGCCACAGTCAGCTTCCAGTCTTGTTTTTGCTGACTGTATACAGCTTCTCCATCTTTGACTGCAAAGAATATAATCGAGCTGATTTCGGTATTGACCATCTGGTGATGTCCATGTGTAGAGTCATCTCTTGTGTTACTGGAAGGTGGGGTTTGCTATGACCAATGCACTCTCTTGGCAAAACTCTGTTATCCTTTGCCCTGCTTCATTCTGTACTCCAAGGCCAAACTTGCCTGTTACTCCAGGTATCGTTTGACTTCCTACTTTTGCATTCCAGTCCCCTATGACCAGGGCATGATTTTTGGTGTTACTTCTAAAACGTCTTGTAAGTCCTCATAAAACAAAGTAACCTCAGCTTCTTCAGCATTAGTGGTTGGAGCATAGACTTGGATTACTGTGATACTGAATGGTGTGCCTTGGAAACGAACAGAGATCATTCTGTCATTTTTGACATTGTACCCAAGGACTGCATTTAGGACTTTTTGTTTACGATGAGGGCTACTCCATTTCTTCTAAAGGAATCTCGCTCACAGTAGTAGATATACTGGTCATCTGAATTAAATTTGCCCATTCTGGTCCGTTTTAGTTCACTGATTCCTAAAATATCAATGCTCACTCTTGCCATCTCCTGTTTGACCACTTCCAATTACCTTGATTCATGGACCTAACATTACAGGTTCCTATGCAATATTGCTCTTTACAGCATCGGACTTTACTTCCATCACCAGTCACATCTACAATTGGGTGTTTCTTTTCACTTTGATTCCATCTCTTCATTCTTTCTGGAGTTATTTCTCCACCCTTCTCCAGTAGCATATGGGTACTTGCTGCCTTGGGGAGCTTATCTTTCAGTGTCATATCTTCTTGCCTTTTCATACTGTTTGTGGGGTTCTCAAGGCAAGAATACTGAAGTGGCTTGCCATTCCCTTCTCCGGTGAACCACATTTTGTCAGAACTCTCCACCATGACCTGTCTGCCTTGGGTGGCCCTACAGGGCATGGCTCACAGTTTCACTGAGTTGACAAGGCTGTGGTCCATGTGATGAGTTTGATTAGTTTTCTGTGATTGTGGTTTTCATTCTGTCTGCCCTCTGGTGGATAAGGATAAGAGGCTCAGCAAAGCTTCCTGATGAGAGGGGCTGACTGTGGGGGAAACTGGGTCTTGTTCTGATGGGCAGTGCCATGCTCAGAAAATCTTTAATCCAATTTTCTTTCGATGGGCTGTGTTCCCTCCTGGTTGTTTGGCTCGGGCCAAACTATGGTAAGGGCAACGAAGATAATGGCAACCTCCTTCGAAGGATTTGTGCAGAAACTGTTGTATTCAGTGCCCCTGACACTGCAGCAGGCCACTGTCAACCCACACCTCCACTGGAGACTCCTGGACACTCACAGGTAAGTCAGGCTCAGGCTCTAGCGGGGACACTCCTCCTTTCTCCCAGCTCCTGGTGCAGACAAGGTCTTCTCTGTGCCTTCCAAGAGTCTGTTTCTCCAGTCCTGTCAAAGTTCTGAGTCTAATCCCACTGGCCTCCAAAGTCGAATCCCTGGGGGTTCTCAGCCCCTTTGCCAGATCCCTAGGTTGGGAAAGCTGCTGTGGGTCCTAGAACTTTCTTAACAGTCTGAGAATCTCTCTGGTATAATTGTTCTAAGTTTGGGGGCCTCCTGTTTGGCAGCTCTATGGCTGAGCTAATGGCGACCTCCGCCAAGACAGCTTATGCCACAGGCTGCATGATGCAGGTCTGCTGCAGTCCAGAGCCCCTGCCCCGCACCAGGCTACAGATGACCCATGCCTCTCTGCAAGAGACATTCAAACACTCAAAAGCAGGTCTGGCTCAGTCTCTGTGGGGTCTCTGGATCCTGGTGTGTACAAGGTTTTGTTTGAGCTATGTTTGAGCTATGTACATTAAACAGATTTTTTTTTTTCAATTTATCTGAGTAAACCTTTACTGAACACTACTTACACATTTAGAAAACTAAGATCAAGGCATCTGGTCCCATCACTTCATGGGAAATAGATGGGAAAACAGTGGAAACAGTGTCAGACTTTATTTTTGGGGGCTCCAAAATCACTGCAGATAGTGACTGCAGCCATGAAATTAAAAGATGCTTACTTCTTGGAAGGAAAGTTAAGACCAGCCTAGATAGCATATTCAAAAGCAGAGACATTACTTTGCCGACTAAGGTCCATCTAGTCAAGGCTATGGTTTTTCCAGTGGTCATGTATGGATGTGAGAGTTGGACTGTGAAGAAGGCTGAGCACCAAAGAACTGATGCTTTTGAACTGTGGTGTTGGAGAAGACTATTGAGAGTCTCTTGGACTGCAAAGAGATCCAACCAGTGCATTCTAAAGGAGATCAGTCCTGGGTGTTCTTTGGAAGAACTGATGCTAAAGCTGAAACTCCAGTACTTTGGCCACCTCATGTGAAGAACTGACTTATTGGAAAAGACTCTGATGCTGGGAGGGATTGGGGGCAGGAAGAGAAGGGGACGCCAGAGGATGAGATGGCTGGATAGCATCACTGACTCGATGGACATGAATTTGGGTGAACTCCAGGAGTTGGTGATGGACAGGGAGGCCTGGCGTGCTGCGATTCATGGGGTCACAAAGAGGCAGACACAACCGAACAACTGAACTGACTGACTGAACTGACTTACACATCAATTGTTATGCCAGATACACGCAAAGACAAAGAAAACCCTTAGTCACTCAGGAAATATTTACCAAGCACTTTCTTTGTTCTGAGAACTGTGATAACTATTCAAGATACAGATAAGCAAAAGCACCTCTAGGCTTTGCTCTCCCAAAGCGTGCAGTCCAATGGCAGAAGGAAAAACTTAATCAAATAATCACAACTATGACTATAAATAGAGATGAACAGGATCAAGAAAAGGGGCATGCAATAAAAACCTGAATGAGACTAGAAGTAATGAGCAGAATGCTCTTTAAATGTTTAGAAGTAAATAAAACTTATGTGGGCACAAACAGTGAGTAAGCCTGGTTTTGGCAAAGTGAAGCAATGCTGAAGGATGGCCATGACCAGCTCTCATCACTTATGCTTTTCCCGTTGAAGAACTAGCTGGACAAAATCAAGTATCTATTCAAATAAAGTGGCTCAAATTTTACATCTCTCTGTTCTCACTTGCAATATAAAACACTGCAGATTTACTTTTAATAAAATGGGAAATTTGCTTATACCCATTCTATTAGTTAAAGCTATGTTCAGTAAACAGCTTCCCTTATAGCTCAGTCGGTAAAGAATCTGCCTGCAATGCAGGAGACCCGGTTCCATTCCTGGGTTGGGAAGATCCACTGGAGAAGGAAATGGCAATCCACTCCTGTATTCTGGCCTGGAAAATCCCATGGACAGAGGAACATGGCAGGCCACAATCCATGGGGTCACAAGAGTCAGAGACGATTGAGCAACTAAACCATATTCAGTAAAATAATTTATTAAATAATGATCAATCTTCCGAAAATATTTTCTGATATCAAACTATGTAGACTCTTAAAACATCCCTATGGCATTTAAAAGAAAATATTCTGAAGGTAATAAAAATCAATTTACAAAAAGAAACATTTACTACAAACACCTCTCATGACACATCTGGAAAAAAATAAAGGTTGTACTGGCAGTTACAAAGCCTCAGGTGACCTGAGAAGTCCACTGAGGACTGTAACAAGCAGGCTCATCTCAATTACTGTTTGGAAGTCCAGCCCAGGAGGGGAACCAGGGTATCTCTTAATAACTTTCCAACTCTAAATTACTAGGGGAAAAAAGCATTGGTAAGTCTAAATTATTACACGCTTTAAGCTTCAAATAATTATTCCAGTTTCATACCTCATTTCTCTCCTAGCTAGAGATTCTTACACCCATTCAAATTTTTCTAAGGAATTACTGTATTAAGGAATTATACTTTCTTCATATATGACCTTTTAAAACAGAATGAACAAATAGCATCCCATCACTACCTCATTTCTATTTAGATTTTTATAGAATAAATAGAATGTCTAAAAAATATTAGGTATTACTGAAAGAAATATATTTAACTTGTTTTTTAAAATCCTTCATGTACTCGGTCATCACTGGCAATGGCAATTAATAAAATAAATATAAACCTTAAAATGTGCTCATCAGTTCAGTTCAGTCGCTCAGTCGTGTCCGACTCTTTGCAACCCCATGAATCACAGCACGCCAGGCTTTCCTGTCCATCACCAACTCCTGGAGTTCACTCAGATTCACGTCCATCGAGTCCATGATGCCATCCAGCCATCTCATCCTCTGTCGTCCCCTTCTCCTCCTGCCC
>SJYT01051032.1:31890-49823 GCA_006410635.1 Cephalophus harveyi | reverse complement strand
ATCTCTAGTCTTTCCCATTCTGTTGTTTTCCTCTATTTCTTTGCATTGATCACTGAAGAAGGCTTTCTTATCTCTTCTTGCTATTCTTTGGAACTCTGCATTCAGGTGCTTATATCTTTCCTTTTCTCCTTTGCTTTTCGCCTCTCTTCTTTTCACAGCTATTTGTAAGGCCTCCCCAGACAGCCATTTTGCTTTTTTGCATTTCTTTTCCATGGGGATGGTCTTGATCCCTGTCTCCCGTACAATGTCACGAACCTCATTCCATAGTTCATCAGGCACTCTATCTATCAGATCTAGGCCCTTAAATCTATTTCTCACTTCCACTGTATAATCATAAGGGATTTGATTTAGGTCATACCTGAATGGTCTAGTGGTTTTCCCTACTTTCTTCAATTTAACTGAATTTGGTAATAAGGAGTTCATGATCTGAGCCACAGTCAGCTCCTGGTCTTGTTTTTGTTGACTGTATTGAGCTTCTCCATCTTTGGCTGCAAAGAATATAATCAATCTGATTTCGATGTTGACCATCTGGTGATGTCCATGTGTAGAGTCTTCTCTTGTGTTGTTGGAAGAGGGTGTTTGCTATGAAAAGTGCATTTTCTTGGCAAAACTCTATTATTACTCTTTGCCCTGCTTCATTCCGCATCCCAAGGCCAAATTTGCCTGTTACTCCAGGTGTTTCTTGACTTCCTACTTTAGCATTCCCTATAATGAAAAGGACATCTGTTTTAGGTGTTAGTTCTAAAAGGTCTTGTAGGTCTTCATAGAACCATTCAACTTCAGCTTCTTCAGTGTTACTGGTTGGGGCATAGACTTGGATAACTGTGATATTGAATGGTTTGCCTTGGAGACGAACAGAGATCATTCTGTCATTTTTGAGACTGAATCCAGTTACTGCATTTCAGACTCTCCTGTTGACCATGATGGCTACTCCATTTCTTCTAAGGGATTCCTGCCCACAGTAGTAGATATAATGGTCATCTGAGTTAAATTCACCCATTCCAGTCCATTTTAGTTCACTGATTCCTAGAATGTCGATGTTCACTCTTGCCATTCTTGTTTGACCACTTCTCATTAGCCTTGATTCATGGACCTGACATTCCAGGTTCCTATGCAATATTGCTGTTTACAGCATCGGACCTTGCTTCTATCACCAGTCACATTAAATTATATAAAGTCTTATAAGTAGTTCATAAAACATATTTAATTATACAACATGAATTTCCAAATTCACAAGCAGCTTGTGGCTTACCTTGGGCTAAACTGCACTTCTTCCTCTTATTAGTTTTTAATATGAGACAGTTAATTTAAACACTCTAGGCTTTAGTTTTATTATAAATGGGCATCACAGTTTCTACCTTGCAGCACTGTAATATTAAGCGGTTTCTGGAGCGGGCTGCCTTTCCTCCCCCGGGCATCTTCCTCACCCAGGGATCAAACCCGGGTCTCCTTTGGCTCCCGCACTACAGGAGGATTCTTTACTACTGAGCCACCAGGGTAATCCATATAATACGTACTAAATAAATGCTATTATTTTCTTTATTTAAATCTTTAACTCAAAGTTAGAATAAAATAAGAGGATATACAAACATTAATTTAGTTGAGTGCTTTGGACATTGTGTATTATTTTGAATAACTTAAAACTTTATAAATAAATGCAGTCATGAAAATCAAAGAGTACAGAGAAAATAAGAAAAAAAGAAACACAGTGATAGATGGTCTCTGAGATTTCTGAATCTTTCTCATTCAGGTTAGATGGTACAACAGCACACTTGTTCCCCAAATGGCTAAAGATTATAAAAAATTTACAGTTTTTGACATGAATGTCTTCTATCTATTAATACTGTATTATGAAACGTTAAGGGAGACTTTCATCACCTGAAAAGTTAAACTATAACCACTCTGGAATAGAGAATCCTGTCAGGTTGTGGCTTTAGGATTTGGAACCAAGTATGATTTTAAAGAATTATAACAGGGAAGCAGCTCATTTCAAAGTTTTCACAATGGTTCACTGAAACAAACTTCAGAAAAGTATGGAAGAAACAAATGCACCTCTTAAATAAAGAGATAAAGTCTGACCACAGGTGTCCCAAAACTTAGGCATACGTTTATACCTTAAAGGCAACTTCTACCTTAAAATGAATATTAAACTATTAATTCCTTATTAGCAACCTTATCTTAAACACATAGAGCAAAAGAAAAAAAGAAATTAAAGATTAGGGAAGCAAAAACACAGCAGGGAACTTCACAGGTAAAGACACAACAGAAATTACCTAAATTCAATATGAAGAAAACTGGGACAGTTATTCAGTTTCAGTTCAGTTGCTCAGTCATGTCTGACTCTTTGCGACCCATGAACTGCAGCATGCAAGGCCTCCCCATCCATCACCAACTCCCAGAGTTAACTCAAACTTCATGCCCATTAAGTAGGTGATGCCATCCAACAATCTCATCCTTTGTCATCCCCTTCTCCTCCCACCTTCAATCTTTCCCAGCATCAGGGTCTTTTCTAATGAGTCAGTTCTTCACATCAGATGGCCAAAGTAATGGAGTTTCAGCTTCAGCATCAATCTTTCCAATGAATATTCAGGACTAATTTCCTTTAAGATGGACTGGATGGATCTCCTTGCAGTCCAAGCAACACTCAAGAGTTTTCTCCAACACCACAGTTCAGAAGCATCAATTCTCTGGCACTCAGCTTTCTTTATAGTCCAACTCTCACATCTATACATGACTACTGGAAAAACCACAGCTTTTTTTTTTTGACTAGACGGACCTTTGTTGGCAAAGGTCTCTGCTTTTTACTAAGCTCTCTAGGTTGATCATAACTTTTCTTCCAAAGAGCAGGTGTCTTTTAACATCATGGCTGTAGTCACCATCGGCAGTGATTTTGGAGTCCAAGAATATAAAGTCTGTCAATGTTTCCACTGCCATCTATGTGCCATGAAGTGAAACGAACAGAAGTTATGACCTTAGTTTTCTGAATGTTGAGTTTTAAGCCCTTTTCACTCTCCTCTTTCACTTTCCTCAAGAGGCTCTTTAGTTCTTTTCACTTTCTGCCATAAGTGTGGTGTCATCTGCATATCTGAGGTTACTGACATTTCTGCTGGCAATCTTGATTCCAGCTTGTGGTTCATCCAGTCCAGCATTTCTCATGATGTAATCTGCATATAAGTTAAATAAGCAGGGTGACAATATACAGCCTTGATGTACTCCTTTCCTGATTTGGAACCAGTCTGTTGGTCCATGTCCAGTTCTCACTGTTGCTTCCTGACCTGCATATGTTTCTCAAGAGGCAGGTAAGGTGGTCTGGTATTCCCATCTCTTGAAGAATTTTCCACAGTTTGTTATGACCCACACAGTCAATGGCTTTGGCATAGTCAATAAAGCAGAAGTAGATGTTTTTCTGGAACTCTCGCTTTTTCAATGGTCCAACTGATATTGGTAATTTGATCTCTGGTTCCTATGCCTTTTCTAAATCCAGCTTGAACATCTGGAATTTCACAGTTCATGTACTGTTGAAGCCTGGCTTGGAGAATTTTGAGCATTACTTTGCTAGCCTGTGAGATGAGTGCAATTGTGTGGTAATTTGAGCATTCTTTGGCATTGCCTTTCTTTGGGATTAGAATGAAAACTGACCTTTTCCAGTTCTGTGGCCACTGCTGAGTTTTCCAAGTTTGCTGGCATACTGAGTACATCACTTTCACAGCATCATCTTTTAGCATTTGAAATAGCTCTGCTGGAATTCCATCACCTCCACTAGCTTTGTTGGTAATAATGCTTCCTAAGGCTCACTTGACTCTTCATTCCAGGATGACAGACTCTAGGTGAGTGATCACACCTTCATGATTATCTGCATCCTGAAGATCTTTTTGTATATTTCTTTTGTGTATTCTTGGCACCTCTTCCTAATATCTTCTGCTTCTGTTAGGTCCACACAATTTCTGTTCTTTATTGTGTCCACCTTTGCATGAAAATCTCCCTTGGTATCTCTGATTTTCTTGAAGAGATCTGTAGTCTTTCCCTTTCTATTGTTTTCCTCTATTTCTTTGCATTGATCACTGAGGAAGGCTTTCTTATCTCTCCTTGCTCTTCTTTGGAACTCTGCATTCTAATGAGTATATCTTTCCTTGTCTCATTTGCCTTTTGCTTTACTTCTTTTCACAGCTATTTATAAGGCCTCCTCAAATAATCATTTTGCCTTTCTGCATTTGTTTTTCTTGTGGTGGTCTTGATCACTGCCTTCTGTACAATGTCACAAACCTCCATCCATAGCTCTTCAGGCACTCTGTCTATCTAATCTAATCCCTTCAAGATATTTGTCACTTGCACTGTATAATCATAAGGGATTTGATTTAGGTCATACCTGAATGGTCTAGTGGTTTTCCCTACTTTCTTCAATTTAAGTCTGAATTTGGCAATAAAGATTTCATGATCTGAGCCACAGTCAGCTTCTGGTCTTGTTTTTGTTGACTGTATAGAGCTTCTCCATCTTTGGCTGCAAAGAATATAATCAATTTGATTTTGATACTGACCACCTGTTGATGTCCATGTGTAGAGTCATCTCTTGTGTTGTTGGAAGAGGGTGTTTGCTATGACCAGTGCATTCTCTGGGCAAAACTCTGTTAGCCTTTGCCCTGCTTCATTCTGTATTGCAAGGCCAAACTTTCCTGTTACTCCAGTAGTTCTTGACTTCCTACTTTTGCATTCCAGTTCCCTATAATGAAAAGGACATCTTTTCTAGGTGCTAGTTCTAGAAGGTCTTGTAGGTCTTCATAGAACCATTCAGCTTCAGCTTCTTCACCATTACTGGTTGGGGCATAGACTTGGATTACTGTGATATTGAATGGTTTGTTTTGGAAATGAACAGAAATCATTCTGTCATTTTTGAGATAGCATTCAAGTACTGAATTTTGGACTGTTTTGTTGATTATGATGGCTACTCCATTTCTTCTAAATTATTCTTGCCCACAGTGGTAGATATAATGGTCATCTGAGTTAAATTCACCCATTCTGGTCCATTTTAGTTCACTGATTCCTAAAATGTCGATGTTCACTCTTGCCATCTCCTGTTTGACCACTTCCAATTTGCCTTGATTCATGGGCCTAACATTCCAGGTTCCTAGGCAATATTGCTCTTTACAGCATGGGACTTACTTCCATCACCAGTCACATCCACAACTGGGTATTGTTTTTGCTTTGGCTCCATCTCTTCATTATTTCTGGAGTTATTTCTCCACTGATCTCCAGTAGCATATTGGGCACCTTCCAACTGGCAAGTTCATCTTTCAGTGTCCTATCTTTTCGCCTTTTCATACTGTCATGGGGTTCTCAAGGCAAGAATATTTTAGTAGTTTGCCATTCCCTTCCCCAGTGGATCACATTTTGCCAGAACTCTCCACCATGATCGTCCTTCTCGAGTGTCCCTACATGTTTCACTGAGTTAGAGAAGGCTGTTGTCCATGTGATTAGATTGGGACAGCCATTAGCTTTTGTTAATTAACTTCGCTGAGCCTATTTCTGAGTAATATATAAATAGTTTGTTCTTCATAGGATTGTAATGATGCTAAAATGTAAGTGCTCAACACAATTACAGACTGAAGTAAATGCTTACTAAATGTTAGTTATTATCACCAAAGAGAGAAGTAGAAGGAAAAAAAATTTTTTAAGTAAAACTAATCTTACTTTCAAAACTAAATGAAGTGGTCAATATAATAGAATATAAATAACTAAGTTTTATTATTATAAAACTAAAATGTCAACAGTAACTAAACTGTAGTAAACTAAACTAGTTTCTATAATAAATTAGTGACTTTAAGGACAATGCTTACTCTTGGCCATGGTTTTACCTCTAATCTAGTGCAACAGCCATGGATGTTTTCTGAGCAGCTGCTGTTTTCTGTCTTGGACTACTAAGCTTATCCACATAAAACAGAAGGCTCAAGTAGACACTCATTAAATTTAATTTTCCAAAGTCAACTCAACTGAAACATCACCTGGTCTACACAGTATTAAACAGGCAGCATTATGTAATCTAAGGCCTGTGCTCTCTTTGACTTCTACATCTCAGGTGTAAAAATGCAATGTGTTTATAATCTCCAGTCTTTATAACCCTGAAATCTTACTTTCTACTTAAACTACCTAAAAAAATCTCTTATTAGAAACACCAACAGTTGAGTTACAGGCATAGCTAAAGAGTATGCATAAACACTTCAAAAATTCTTGCTTTCCCGTCTTTTAAAAAAGAATGAAATTATCCCTTACTAGCATTCTTGCACATGGCAACCCTGGTGAAAGTTACAGTAATGCAGATTTGCATCCAAACCTTCAACTGTACACAGAAATATCCAAGGAACATCTCAAATGTGGGAAAAATAATATCATTGCAATGGTTTCCCACTGCTTTTTAGGAGATAAGATTTTGTAAAAATGAAGCAAATACTTGCTTCCAAGATGCCCCGGAGGTTTGCCCGTAAGTCAGTACCACGTAAGACACTCTCTCTTCATTCGGCTTCCAGGACTGCTACTTCTATCTCCTTCCTACCTCACTAGCCTCTCCTTTTCAACTTTTCTCCTTTCAGCTTCTAAATGTCAGAGTGCCCCAACTCTCAATTCTGAAAAGACTGATCTGCACATATTCCCTGGTGTTGGTGTTTAGTCACTCAGTCGTGTCTGACTCTTTGCGATCCCATGGACTATAGACCACCAGGCTGCTATGATCATGGGATTTCCCAAGCAAGAATACTGCAGTGGGTTGCCATTTCCTTCTCCAGGGCCTCTTCCCAACCCAGGGATCAAATTCGAGTTTCTTTCTTTACCACTGAGCCACCAGGGAAGCACACATTCCTTAGGTAATCTCAATTTGTCCCTTTGCTTAAAAGACCATCTACCTGATAATCCTTAAATGTCTTTCTCTAGCTCATCTCTATTTGGATTTCTACTAAACATCTCAAAGCTAAACCCTGTTCCAAACCTGATCCTCTTTTAGTCTCTTCCATCTTCACTCTTTTCACAAGTGTTGCAATCAGTCTATCAGGAAATCCTTCTGGGTATTCCGGCCAAATGCATATCTTCAATCCACCCACTTAATACTGCTGCTTCCATCCAAGCCCTTATCCCTCTACTCTAGGCTACTGAATCGACCTCTGAACTTTTCTTCTGGCTTATACTTCTGACCTCTTACAGACAAAT
This sequence comes from Cephalophus harveyi, assembly GCA_006410635.1. NCBI lineage: Eukaryota > Metazoa > Chordata > Mammalia > Artiodactyla > Bovidae > Cephalophus > Cephalophus harveyi. Next base: position 42,632 of record SJYT01051032.1, on the reverse strand, counting down.
TTTGACATAGCAGCCAAATGAATACTTTTAAAAACATGAATCAAATCATGTAACTCCCCAACTAAAAACCTTCCAGTTAGCTTCCTTTCTATCATCAGTTCAGTTCAGTTCAGTCGCTCAGTCGTGTCCGACTCTTTGCGACCCCATGAATCGCAGCACGCCAGGCCTCCCTGTCCATCACCATCTCCCGGAGTTCACTCAGACTCACGTCCATTGAGTCTGTGATGCCATCCAGCCATCTCATCCTCAGTCGTCCCCTTCTCCTCCTGCCCCCAATCCCTCCCAGCATCAGAGTCTTTTCCAATGAGTCAACTCTTCGCATGAGGTGTCCAAAGTGTTGGAGTTTCAGCTTTAGCATCATTCCTTCCAAAGAAATCTCAGGGTTGATCTCCTTCAGAATGGACTGGTTGGATCTCCTTGCAGTCCAAGGGACTCTCAAGAGTCTTCTCCAACACCACAGTTCAAAAGCAGCAGTTCTTCAGTGCTCAGCCTTCTTCACAGTCCAACTCTCACACCCATACATGACCACAGGAAAAACCATAGCCTTGACTAGACGGACCTTAGTCGGCAAAGAAATGTCTCTGCTTTTGAATATACTATCTAGGTTGGTCATAACTTTTATTCCAAGAAGTAAGCGTCTTTTAATAAAACCTAAACACTTTGCCATGGCCAACAAGAGCCTACATGATCTAGTCTCCAGCACCTCTCCAGTCCCATTTGTCTCAAGGACTCCACTGGCTATATTGTTTCTCAAATAAGCCAAGTACCCCCACCTGCACACACTGTTTGCTCCACCTGGAATGCTCCTCTCCTAAACCTCATTGAAATTCATTTCCTTAATCTATCAAGACCTACCGTTAAAAAGTCCTTCGATATCCTATTAAAACAGTGGCTCCCACCATTCTTTACATTTTTACCTTGCTTTCTTTTTCATTACAGCCCTTACCACCCCCAGACATTATTTCCCATTTTACTTTTGTGACTGTTTATCCCCTTCACTAGAATGTAAACTCAATGTGGAACCACGTTTTTCCTTCTTATTCATTTGCATCTTTATTTACCTGCATCATTGATCTTATTGCTGGTATACAAAACAGGGCCTGGTACATGAAACCAACTCAAAAATTTGTTGAAGAAATACATTATTTCTAAACTCTATTAAAATATTATTTGAAAGCATTACATTTGTAATTTAAAGTACAATTACAAGCATAAAATAATATAATCTAAAGTGAAATATTTTCTAGGCTACACAGTCATGTGTGTGAATTTTTTATCCTTATTTTTTTTTTTAAACAATTACAGGTTCAGTAGCTACCATTTAAAAAAATTCTAGAGTTTCTACTTTAAAAATCCTAAGACATAAAACAACCACATTTTGATTTTTTTGGCCTTTATTTCTTCCCTATTTTCATGGAACACTAGACCAGTGACTTTTTTCATTCTCCAAAGATGTATCATATTTATATTAATACTATGAGTCAATGATGAATTTGCTTTTAAAATATTTTGTCATAGACAATTTCTCTTATTTCATTATACATTTAATCCATTCACAAGAGAAAAATAGCTATAAGTCTACATTTTAGAAGAAAAGACTATATTTATTAATAATTACATTTTAGATCTATGAATTCATCACGAAGCTGTTTAATTTGTTTAATTCAAACTATGCTGTGAATTTCCAACGGGTAACCCAAAAGGCTGAAATGAGAATATGCCAGATGCTGCATTTCTAAGAAACTCATCATAAAATGGGTCTGCTGCTGCTACTAAGTCGCTTCAGTCATGTCCGACTCTGTGTGACCCCATAGACGGCAGCCCACCAAGCTCTGCCATCCCTGGGATTCTCCAGGCAAGAACACTGGAGTGGGTTGCCATTTCCTTCTCCAATGCATGAAAGAGAAAAGTGAAAGTGAAGTCGCTCAGTCGTGTCCGACTCTTAGCGACCCCATGGACTGCAGCCTACCAGGCTCCTCTGTCCATGGATTTTCCAGGCAAGAGTACTGGAGTGGGGTGCCATCGCCTTCTCCGAAAATGGGTCTGGTACTCACAAATTAACAAGACTTACACCTGACTTCACCAGACTCAAACTTTTAAAAACACAAAAACAAGTTTACAGCAGATATATAATTGTAATGATCTGATCTCCAAATATAAAAACTCATTAAAATAGCAGAAAGTCAAAGTGAAAGTCGCATCCAACTCTTTGCAACCCCATAGATTATACAGTCCATGGAATTCTCCAGGCCAGAATACTGAAGTGGGTAGCCTTTCCCTTCTCCAGGGGATCTTCCCAACTGAGGGATCGAACCCAGGTCTCCCTCAGTGAAGGCTGATTCTTCACCAGCTGAGCCACAAGGGAAGCCCAAGAATACTGGAGTGGGTAGCCTTTCCCTTCTCCAGTGGATCTTCCTGACCCAGGAATGGAATGGGGGGATTCTTTACCAACTGAGCTATCAGGGAAGCCCATATAATAGCCCAAATCATCAGCTAATAATGATAACTGTTGGAGAAGGCAATGGCAACCCACTCCAGTACTCCTGCCTAGAAAATCCCATGGGTGGAGGAGCCTGGAAGGCTGCAGTCCATGAGGTCGCTAAGAGTCAGATGCAACTGAGCAATTTCACTTTCACTTTTCACTTTCATGCAATGGAGAAGGAAATGGCAACCCACTCCAGAATTCTCACCTGGAGAATCTCAGGGGTGGAGGAGCCTGGTAGGCTGCCATCTATGGGGTTGCACAGAATCGGACACGACTGAAGCAACTTAGCAGCAGCAGCAGCAGCAGTCCCCCAGTTGTGCCTGACTGTTTCCAAACCCATGAACTATAGCCTGCCAAGCTAATTTATCTAAGGAATTCTCCAGACAAGAATACTGGAGTGAGTAGCCATTCCCTCCTCCAGGGGATCTTCCTGGTCCAGGGATCAAACCCGTGTCTCCTGCCTTGCAGGCAGATTATTTACTGTCTGAGCCACCAGGGAAGCCCAATAATGGTAATTGTCTATCTCTAAATAGCAGATAGGCATTAGTGGTTTTGGCTTAAATGCTTAAAAATGTGGAGGCTTAAGGACTCACAGCTTGTAGCAGAAATCTCTCTCCATGGGTTTGTCAACACATAGATATTAACTGACACCATTCATCTTGTTGTCCATGTAACTGGTAATTCATTATTCTGTGATTGTTAGACTCACAGCTATTACAGAGAAGGAAGAACTATATTTCCACATTTACTATCTTTTTCTTTCCTGTGAAAGGGTGCAACAGGTAGAAATTAAATGTAGATAGGAAAAAATTACTTATACAGTTTGAAAACTGTCAAATTTGAGATTTCAATAATAAAAACCCAACTTTTCTTAATTTACATATATTACACAGTTATTTTTAAACAATAAATACAAATTTATTGTATTTTTTCAGAATTCAAGTCTCTATCTCCCTCTTTTGAAAAATTGTATCACTATAATTTTTTCATTATTATTCATTTCCATTATTCATTCATTATTTCATTATTATTTAATTTTCATCATTAACAACTAATGAATGTAGATGGTGAAAGAATTAGAAATTTACCATTCTGGAACTCTTAATAAAACATCTTGTTCAGGTAAAATCATCACAGATCTTAAAACCCCAAAGTATCACCCCACAGATTACCTGCCAGCTATAAAGTGTGGCCTTTCTTTATAATTGAGGTGTATAGTGTCATCACCTTAACCAAGTGCTCAAACTCAGCACCACTAATAGTGACAGTACATGTCTTCTGATGGGATACAATATAAAGTCACAGCATCACTCCTCCATAAGTGTTTAACTCAAATCATCCCTTTAGACAGAAGTTCAAGTTTACAGAATATGCAGAAAATATAACAGCAAGTTAAATATCACCATAAAGAAACATCTAGGAAAATCCCTAGCTTGTTCTCTTCAGAATAACAACAGCATTGAAAAAACGGAGTAGTCTAGATTGATAAAGACTAAAAACACTTAACAACGAAATCTAACTGGTGAACCTTGACTGTCCTGGTTTAGAAAACTATAAAATGACATGGAAAATAATTAAGGACACATTAATATGCTGAAGTATTGAAGGGTGAAGGTGAAGTCTCACAATGTTTGCAACTTATATTCAAATGACTTAGCAAAAAAATCATAAAAATTATATACACATCTGTATGTGTAAATATGAATACACAAACAGATACATATATGCAAAAATATTATTTGTTGATTTTAGGTAGTCAGTTTATGGTAATCAATATTCTAGTTTTTAAACTTTTCTGCATGTGTGAAAAAATTCAAATAAAAAGCAGCAAACTTTTGTATTTAATGTTCAACATTTACAGTACCTGGTTCTTGAATGACATCTACTTTCCCCACACTGATCTGAAGTATTTCGCCATTCTTTGCAAACATCTCCCATTCTGAATCAGTCTGCTGACAGGATGGACACCAAGGGGCATAACTATAAAAGAATAATAGCTATTCAATATACAGAAAACATCAATAAAACAAAATAGAGAAATAGAGCATTTAAACTAACAAAATAAATTCTTAGCTAAAAGGAGGCACAAAAGCAAGTTTTTCCAAAGTTACTTGATACAGAAGTATAATTCCCCCCTAGAATTTAATGTTATGAATATCAACTTCCTAGGGAAAAATTCACCAAGTTTAAGATTTTTCACAATTATTATACACGTAAAATACTTTATTTCAATGTTATTGCTATAATCAACACAAATTTTATCACTTCACAGATACTTTTTGACATTTGAGGGTGAACATTGTTTTGAAAGTGCTACTAAAGAAGGATAATTAGAACTGGACATGGAACAACAGACTGGTTCCAAATAGGAAAAGGAGTACGTCAAGGCTGTATATTGTCACCCTGCTTATTTAACTTATATGCAGAGTACATCATGAGAAACGCAGGACTGGAAGAAACACAAGCTGGAATCAAGATTGCCGGGAGAAATATCAATAACCTCAGATATGCAGATGACACCACCCTTATGGCAAAAAGTGAAGAGGAACTAAAAAGCCTCTTGAAGCAAGTGAAAGAGGAGAGTGAAAAAGTTGGCTTAAAGCTCAACATTCAGAAAACGAAGATCATGGCATCCAGTCACTTCATGGGAAATAGATGGGGAAACAGTGGAAACAGTGTCAGACTTAATTTTGGGGGGCTCCAAAATCACTGCAGATGGTGACTGCAACCATGAAATTAAAAGATGCTTACTCCTTGGAAGAAAAGTTATGACCAACCTAGATAGCATGTTGAAAAGCAGAGACATTACTTTGCCGACTAAGGTCCGTTTAGTCAAGGCTACGGTTTTTTCAGTAGTCATGTATGGATGTGAGAGTGGGACTGTGAAGAAGGCTGAGGGCCGAAGAATTGATGCTTTTGAACTGTGGTGTTGGAGAAGACTCTTGAGAGTCCCTTGGACTGCAAGGAGATCCAACCAGTCCATTCTGAAGGAGATCAGTCCAGGGTGTTCTTTGGAAAGAATGATGCTAAAGCTGAAACTCCAGTACTTTGGCCACCTCATGCAAAGAGTTGACTCATTGGAAAAGACTCTGATGCTGGGAGGGATTGGGGGCAGGAGGAGAAGTGGACGACAGAGGATGAGATGGCTGGATGGCATCACTGACTCGATGGACGTGAGTCTGAGTGAACTCTGGGAGTTGATCATGGACAGGGAGGCCTGGTGTGCTGCGACTCATGGGGTCGCAAAGAGTCGAACACGACTATGTGACTGAACTGAACTGAACCGTAAACTAGCTAAACCAGTTTCAAATCCATCAAAGCTATAAATGTGATGAGCAAAGACCAGAAGACTTGTTGCTAGTGCGTCCCCAGAATGTGAGTCACTTCCAAAGCTCTGTGGCAGTTCTGAAAAGCATTTTGAGAAAGAAAGTATAAGCTATAGCTAAACCAACTCTGATACTAAAGAGTTAGAGAAACACATGTCTTTAATTAGAACTCTGCTATTTACATTTATTTTTTTCATTCAATAAACATGAACCGAGCACCACCTTAGAAACTGAGGCTACAACTCTGGAGAAGACTAATGCATCTCCTTTCCTTATGGATTTTACAGCCCAAAGAGGTAATTAGAATCCAAGAGGCAAATGTGAGTACAGAAAAGATGCTGTAGAGACCCTCAGAAGCTGGGCGATCTCAGAAGAGCCCAAAGAACATCTGTGCTAAAGTAGGAGTTAGCAGCCAGAGAGGGATCAGAAATGTCCTCATCTAAGCAGAGTAAACAATATATGTGAAAGTGCAGAGAAATGAGCATTTTAGAGTTGTGTAAGGGGTGAGCACTCTATTTGAAGCTCTCTGGTTAGCCCTAAGGAGGTAAGAGAATTATGATCAGATTTACATTTTGTAAAACTCACCCAGCAGTTCTGTGGATAATGCATCAGGGAAGAATACGATGGAAGCAAAGAGAAGAGGTAGAAGGCCAGCCCTGCCTATTTCCATCTTTAAAAAAAGACTAGTATAGCCAAGTCCAAGATCATTCTAAAAAGTTACTGATCATCCTGTTACAGTTCACTGTCCAAGCCCTCATGTTTAGGCGACAGGGACCAGAGAACATAGTCCAAAAAACAATCTGCTGACATGACATCTTTGAATGTGGATTTTTCTATAAGCACTTTTATCCCTACATTTCCAAGGCAAAATACATCCTGGTATACAGTTAGTGGTCAATAAATGTTTACAGAATAAGCAAATGAGCCAACTTTAAAGAAAGTTATATTCTTCACCTGAGAAACTTTGTTATTTTCTAAATATCGAAATGGCAGATTAGATTGGGGTAAACAATTGCTAAACTCTAGGGTGAAAAGGAACATTTTATTATTAAGTCCATTTCAAGAGGCATTTCAATATTTTGGATAAGAATTCTGCTGGAGGAATCAGAAAGACCAACTACAAATTAAGCATGTGACTTTGAGCAAGTTAATAATCCCTCCATGCCTCAGCTTTCTCAAATGTTAAATGAGATAGTAACAGCAGCTACCTTAGAAGGTTATTGAGAGATTAGATGATGCACGTAAAACAAACACATATGAAGAAAATCATTAGAGTAAATGACATCTGTAATAAACGGTTTGGTTTCAGAGACATTTTTATGATGCATTAGCAAGCTCATCTGAACCTTACAATAAAAGGGGAAAGAGAAAAACAATAGAATGGGAAAGACTACAGATCTCGTCTAGAAAATTGAGATATCAACAGAACATTTCATGTAAAAATGGGCACAATAAAGGACAGAAATGGTATGGACCTAACAAAAATAGAAGATATTAAGAAGAGGTAGCAAGAATACACAGAAGAACTGTACAAAAAAGATCTTCATGACCCAGATAACCATGATGTTGTGATCACTCACCTAGAGACAAACATCCTAGAATGTGAAGTCAACTGGGATTTAGGAAGCATCACTACGAACAAAGTTAGCAGAGGTGATGAAATTCCAGTTGAGCTATTTCAAATCCTGAAAGATAATGTGGTGAAAGTGCTGCACTCAATATGCCAGCAAATTTGGAAAACTCAGCAGTGGCCACAGGACTGGAAAAGGTCAGTTTTCATTCCAATCCCAAAGAAAGTCAATGCCGAAGAATGCTTAAACTACCACACAATTGCACTCATCTCACACGCTAGTAAAGTAATGCTCAAAATTCTCCAAGCCAGGCTTCAGCAGTACGTGAACCGGGAACTTCCAGATGTTCAAGCTGGATTTAAGAAATGCAGAGGGACCAGAAATTAAATTGCCAACATCCACTCAGTTCAGTTCAGTTCAGTTCACTCAGTCGTGTCCGACTCTTTGCGACCCCATGAATTGCAGCACGCCAGGCCTCCCTGTTCATCACCATCTCCCGGAGTTCACTCAGACTCACGTCCATCAAGTCAGTGATGCCATCCAGCCATCTCATCCTCAGTCGTCCCCTCTCTTCCTGCCCCCAATCCTTCCCAGCATCAGAGTCTTTTCCAATGAGTCAACTCTTCGCATGAGGTGGCCAAAGTACTGGAGTTTCAGCTTTAGCATCATTCCTTCCAAGGAAATCCCAGGGTTGATCTCCTTCAGAATGGACTGGTTGGATCTCCTTGCAGTCCAAGGGACTCTCAAGAGTCTTCTCCAACACCACAGTTCAAAAGCATCAATTCTTCGGCGATCAGCCTTCTTCACAGTCCAACTCTCACATCCATACATGACCACAGGAAAAACCATAGCCTTGACTAGATGGACTTTAGTCGGCAAAGTAATGTCTCTGCTTTTGAATATACTATCTAGGTTGGTCATAACTTATCTTCCAAGGAGTAAGCGTGTTTTAATTTCATGGCTGCAGTCACCATCTGCAGTGATTTTGGAGCCCCAAAAAATAAAGTCTGACACTGTTTCCACTGTTTCTCCATCTATTTCCCATGAAGTGATGGGACTGGATGCCATGATCATCGAAAAAGCAAGAGAGTTCCAGAAAAACATCTACTTCTGCTTTATTAATTACACCAAAGCCTTTGACTGTGTAGATCACAACAAACTATGGAAAATTCTGAAAGAGATGGGAATACCAGACCACCTTACCTGCCTCCTGTGAAATCTGTATGGAGGTCAAGAAGCAACAGTTAGAACCAGACATGGAACAACAGACTGGTTCCAAATTGGGAAAGGAGTACGTTAAGGCTGTATATTGTCACCCTTCTTGTTTAACTGATATGCAGAGTACATCATGCGAACTGCCAGGCTGGATGAAGCATAAGCTGGAATCAAGATTGCCAGGAGAAATATCAATAACTTCAGACACAGATAATACCACCCTTATGACAGAAAGCAAAGAACTAAAGAGCCTCTTGATAAAAGTGAAAGAGATGAGGGAAAAAGCTGGCTGAAAACTCAACATTCAAAAAACTAAGATCATGTCATCTGGTCTCATCACTTCATGGCAAGTGGATGGGGAAACAATGGAAACAGAGACAGACTTTATTTTGGGGGGCTCCAAAATCACTGTAGATGGTGGCTGCAGCCATGAAATTAAAAGATGCTAACTCCATGGAAGAAAAGCTATGACCACCATAGACAGCATATTAAAAAGCAGAGACGTTACTTTGCCAACAAAGGTCTGTCTAGTCAAAGCTATGGTTTTTCCAGTAGTCATGTAGGGATGTGAGACTTGGACTATAAAGGCGGCTGAGGGCTGAAGAACTGATGCTTTTCAACTGTGGTGTTGGAGAAGACTCTTGAGAGTCCCTTGGTCTGCAAGGAGATCCAACCAGTCCTGGGTGTTCATTGGAGGGACTGAAGTTGAAGCTGAAACTCCAATACTTTGACTACCTGATGTGAAGGCCTGACTCACTGGAAAAGACCCTGATCCTGGTAAAGTTTGAGGGCAGGAGGAGAAGGGGATGACGGAGGATAAAATGGTTAGATGGCATCACCAACTCGATGTACATGAGTTTGAGCAAGCTCCGGGAGTTGTTGATGGACTCTGAAGCCTGGCATGTTGCAGTCCATGAGGTCCCAAAGAATCAGACATGAATAAATGACTGAACTCACTGAATCTTACAACCTCACTGCTGTAAGGCCACAAGACAGATTCAGAGAGACTTGTTGAAGGTCACTAAGACCACACAGAGCAAGAACCCAGATGGTGGTATTCCTGTGATAAAAGTCTTCAAGAAAAATAAGATCCAACAGAGAGACAGACACACAGACAACAGGAATAAGACATATCTGGTGGCTCAGACAGTAAAGAATCTGCCTGCAATGCAGGTGACCCAGGTTTGATTCCTGGGTTGGGAAGATCCCTTGGAGAAGAGAATGACTACCCAGTCCACTACTCTTGCTTGAGAAACTCCATTACAGAGGAGTCTGGCAGGCTACAGTCCATAGGGTCACAGAGTTGGACACGATTGAGCAACTAAGCATATGCATTTATATATATATATGCATTATATATATATATATATGAAATTCTGAAGTACAATTTAACGAAAGCTAGATTTTTTTGCTTTGTTTCCCTAGACCTGTTTTTGCATACAACTCATGGACACCTTTGCTATATCAGTAATCATTAAATGAAACAAATTTCATCATCTAACGAAATCCTAGTGCTTAATCTCCAGATAAATTATTATATATTCAGGATTTGGGTGAAACTGACCCTCAATTATACAAATACCATTGAGATCATTTTAGATACTCCATTTTCTTTGTAGCTGCTACCCAGTGGTTTGTGGCACTTTAATGCTATTATTTCTTAGATTTAATCAGTTTGTTGTGTTGGAATGTACCAAGGTCATCCATTAACCTAGTGTGTTCTTTGCTAATGGAGATAAACCATCCCTGAATCTTAGATGAGGGAACTAGTCTACTGTTGTTGCAACTTTTAAAGTTACTAATATTGTTTTGTATCTAAATGATCCCATTTAGAATTTGTTGTTCATTGTTTAGTTGCTAAGTCGTGTCCATCTCTTTGCCACTCCAAAGACCACAGTGCAGTCTACAGTACGCCAAGCTTCCCTGTCCTTCACTATCTCCCAGAGCTTGCTCAAACTCACGTCCACTGAGTCCATGATGCCATCCAACCATTTCATCCTCTGTCATCCCCTTCTCCTCATGCCCTCAGTCTTCCCCAGCATTAGGGTCTTTTCCAATGAGTCAGTTCTTCACATCAAGTGGCCAAAGTATTGGAGCTTCAACTTCAGCATCAGTCCTTCCAGTGAATACTCAGGACTGATTTCC
>SJYT01051032.1:7738-31339 GCA_006410635.1 Cephalophus harveyi | reverse complement strand
TACTTTGGCCACCTGCTGTGAAGAGCTGACTCATTGGAAAAGACTCTGATGCTGGGAGGGATTGGGGGCAGGAGGAGAAGGGGACAACCGAGGATGAGATGGCTGGATGGCATCACGGACTCAATGGACATGAGTCTGAGTGAACTCCGAGAGATGGTAATGAACAGGGAGGCCTGACGTGCTGCGATTCATGGGGTAGCAAAGAGTCGGACACGACTGAGCGACTGAACTGAACTGAACTGATTTGCCGTGGAGTGATGGGGTTCAATACTATCATCTTAGCTTTCTGAATGCTGAGTTTAGACACTACAAGATTCTATAAGATTTTATTTTCTTGGGCTCTAAAATCACTGTAGATGGTGACTGTAGCCATGAAATTAAGAGGTTTGCTCCTTGGAAGAAAAGCTATGACCAACCTAGACAGCATATTAAAAAGCAGAGACATTACTTTGCCAACAAGGATGCATCTAGTCAAAGCTATGGTTGTTCCAGTAGTCATGTATGAATGTGATAGTTGGGCCATAAAGAAAGCTGAGTGCTGAAGAATTGATGTTTTTGAACTGTGGTGTTGGAGAAGACTCTTGAGAGTCCCTCGGTCTGCAAGGAGATCCAACCAGCCAATCCTAAAGGAAATCAGTCCTGAATATTCATTGGAAGGACTGATGCTGAAGGTAAAACTCCATTACTTTGGCCACCTGCTGTGAAGAGCTGACTCATTTGAAAAGACTCTGATGCTGGGAAAGATTGAAAGCGGAGGAGAAGGGGATGACAGAGGATGAGATGGTTTGATGGCATCACCAACTCCATGAACTTGAGTTTGAGCAAGCTCTGGTAGTTGATGATGGACAGGGAAGCCTGGCGTGCTGCAGTCCATGGAGTCGCAAAGAGTCGGACACGACTAAGTGACTGAGTGAGTGAGTGAAGTTGCTCAGTCGTGTCCGACTCTTTGCATCCCCATGGACTGTAGCCTACCAGGCTCCTCAGTCCATGGGATTTTGCAGGCAATAGTGCTGGAGTGGATTGCCATTTCCTTCTCCAGGGGATCTTTCCAACTCAGGGCTCGAACCAAGGTCTCCCACATTGTAGACAGGCGCTTTACCATCTGAGCCACCAGGGAAGTTCCAAGTGACTGAACTGAAGTATAAGTAAAATACCTCCAGGGCCCAGATGAATAAAAAGAAGGAAAAGCACATGATCCTAATGATGTTTCTCTTTTCTCTCCCTCTCCCTCTTCTCTCCTCCCCTATTCTAAGTCTCTTCCTCGTTCCCACCCTCCCTTCCCTTCCCTCATTATGCATAGATAAATGTAATTTGTTTAACTACATATACATGAATAAGACTAATTACAATGGATTGAACACATTTATATTAAAAAACAGCTCACAGTGGCAGTCTTCTAAGAACAATAATAGAGTTGACCTGCTCTAATTTTGTCTTTTATATATAAATTAACCCTTTGATTTAAAAATTTCCAAGAGGAATTAGTACCTTTATAGTCATGGAAACTGTAAAAGAGTATTTTTAAACTTTTTGAAGTGACAGTGGCATGTAAAATTAGTACACTTCATAAAGACATTTGAAGTATTCTATATTCCAGAAAGCAAAATATTGCTAAATCCATGAACTTAGGTGTCAGTGTAGTGTTTTTAACCATTACTGGGAAGCAAGCTTTTGTTCTCTATACTGGTATTCACGTACAAGTCACACATGTACATCTGCTACATGTAAGGTGGTTGAAGGCCCCTGAGTCTCTGACTGCATGAACTCACTGAATTTTGTATGAGATTTCATTAAGCATACTAGAAAGAATTAAATATATTTTCTAGAAATAAAATTTCATGAAAAATAATTTTTATTCCCCAATAATGGTCAGTTTTTTTGTCTTGACTTAAACTTTACCAGTGTTTCCCAGTACATTCTCATATCTTATCCTTGCAGACATGAGATGAACCATGACAGATACAGTTAATTTTCACTTAGAACTTACTTTGACCAATATACTCAGAAGAACCTGTAACAATGAAGACAACATCGGTATACTAGGTTCATCTTTCTATGACTTACTATATAAAACCAAATCACAATGTCAACAAATAATGCCTTAACTACAAGTGCTATTCTTCTTTCTGGAAAATCTGGATAAACTCTTATTACCCAAGAGTTGAAAGTATTATGCTCAATTCTCTTTCCTAGAAGATCATTTCTAAGACATTCTATCATCAAATGTAGAGAAAAAAAAAAAAAAAAATTGAGAGCTCTGTGAAAACCATGACACCTGCTAGAGAAATTTAATAATTTCACTAGAATTAATACTCCATAAAGGCAACAACTGGTGCCTTGCTTGTAACCTAGAACAGAACCTGGCACATTCCAGGTCACAACAAATATGTATTATATCAATGAACAAAGGGAAGATGATAGTGAGTATCCTTGAGTTCCAAGGATACCAGGAAACCACTGTTCCTTCAGTGATACACTAGCTCTTGATTAAAGATTAAAGTATATTATTCATTCATTCACTGAGTCAAAAGTATTTACTAAACACCTAGAATTTGACAGTTATTAAGGTTTTGAAGATAAACAGGAAAAACTCTGTTCCTCTACTTAAAAGCTTATCATCTACAAGAGGAATAAGACAAAAATCAAGTACAAAAACGTATAAATCAATTTATGAATTGTGAAATAAGGCCACAATAGATACAAACAAGGCACAGTGAGAAAGAAGTTTCCTATTGGTTGGGGTACAGGGAAGGCAGGCACCTGTCTGAATGGTGAGGTGTCAGAAATGAGCTCAATGCAATGCTCTTCATTTGCAGAATTTAGAGAAATGGTAAATCCATAGGTGGGCCTCTGAATCCTTTAGGAAAAAGGCTTCCCCTTACATGGGTCAGGTACTGAGAGCCTAAGCACAAGTCAGCCAGGCTCTGTGCCTTCCTCCAGGTTTCCCCACGACATAGCTACTCTCCTCAGCTTGTACCAGGGATTGTAAAGCTCAGACGCGCATTCTAGTCCTGGCCATACCCGCCACCTATCAAAGACACGGCTTACAGCTTCAACCTTCCCAGTTTTAAGTCCTCGGTTAATGACAATGAGAATAATGATACTGCACCAGATTGCCATAATGCTCAAATTCTGAGACAGGGCATTCTGAACATATGATGTGAACAATGTAACTCTTTACTGTGATTGAAATGACAATCATGACAATGGAGATGATGTGGAAACAATCTGAAATCAAATGCTGATACTTCTATGTTAGCTTATAAGCTTCTCTTTTGCATGTTTATCCATAACAATACCCAGGGCAGTGGTTTCTAATCAGAAGCACTTAGAAGTGTGTATAGGGGATGGACTAAAACTTTGTTGATGTCACATGACAACTAGGATATCATGGGATACCAGGGGTACCAAAGGTTTTGCAGTATGTGAGCCATCCTCACATATCAAACAGCTGTGCAAGCCAAAATGTCAATAGTACCTGGAGAGAAATGCTGAGGAACACTCAACAGAAAGGAAGCACCCATTAAATATTTGCTAAACATGTGCTACCTATGCTACTTATCTCCTTCACACACAGTAGACTGACAGTCACCTGAAACTGAGAAATGTAATTCATTCATCTTCATGTTCACAAGTCCCCAACTTTGAATCTGACACATAACAAGCATCTAAGACTGTCTCTTATACATTCAATCAACAAATCATGACAGTCGATGAAACTGCAAGAAATTATAACTATCTAACATGGGTAAGTTAAGGCAACAATGTTCTGACCAAGTATAAGAAGGATACTGGAGAAACAACAGTAAATCCAAGTGATCCTAGGGAAATAAATGAGGGTTTCCTCCATCACCAGACTCACTAGTTTCCATTCTGAAACATGAACATAAATTAACACAAAGACTCATTTCTCCTCTGGATATCCGTTTAATGTATATGGGCCAAAATTAAGTTTTATGGATGTCTATTGATGTCTTTGGGGAAAAAAAGCCACCAGAAGAATATTCAAAATTGTACTATATTGCATACTTTCATACTTCAAAAGAACAAAAGTAGTATTTTCAAGAACTTATATGATGGGGACCAAGAAAGTGTTTACAATAGCAAAAGGTTCCAAGAGAACGCACTGCTGCTGCTGCTACTGCTAAGTCGCTTCAGTCGTGTCCAACTCTGTGCGACCCCATAGACAGCAGCCCACCAGGCTTCCCCATCGCTGGGATTCTCCGGGCAAGAACACTGGAGTGGGTTGCCACGCACTGCTCATAGCAAACACCCTCTTCCAACAACATGAGAAAAGACTCTACACATGAACATCACCAGATGGTCAACACTGAAATCAGATTGACTATATTCTTTGAAGCCAAAGATGGAGAAGCTCTATACAGTCAGCAAAAACAAGACCAGGAGCTGACTGTGGCTCAGATCATAAACTCCTTATTGCCAAATTCAGACTTAAATTGAAGAAAGTGGGAAAACCATTAGACCATTCAGGTATGACCTAAATCAAATCCCTTAGGATTATACAGTGGAAGTGAGAAATAGATTGAAGGGACTAGATCTGATAGAGTGCCTGATGAACTATGGACGGAGGTTTGTGACACTGTACAGTAGACAGGGATCAAGACCATCACCATGGAAAAAAGTGCAAAAAAGCAAAATGGCTGTCTGAGGAGGCCTTACAAATAGCTGTGAAAAGAAGAGAAGTGAAAAGCAAAGGAGAAAAGGAAAGATATAAGCATCTGAACGCAGAGTTTCAAAGAATAGCAAGGAAAGATAAGAAAGCCTTCCTCAGTGATCAATGCAAAGAAATAGAGGAAAACAACAGAATGGGAAAGACTAGAGATCTCTTCAAGACAATTAGAGATACCAAGGGAACATTTCATGCAAAGATAGGCTCGATAAAGGACAGAAACGGTATGGAACTAACAGAAGTAGAAGATATTAAGAAGAGGTGGAAAGAATACACAAAAGAACTGTACAAAAAAGATCTTCACAACCCAGATAATCACGATGGTGAGATTACTCACCTAGAGCCAGACATCCTGGAATGCGAAGTCAAGTCGGCCTCAGAAAGCATCACTACAAAGCTAGTGGAGGTGATGGAATTCCAGTTGAGCTATTTCAAATCCTGAAAGATGTTGTTGTAAAGTGCTGCACTCAATATTCTAGCAAATTTGGAAAACTCAGCAGTGGCCACAGGACTGGAAAAGGCCAGTTTTCATTTCAAGCCCAAAGAAAGGCAATGCAAAAGAATGCTTAAACTACCACACAATTGCACTCCTCTCACATGCTGGTAAAGTAATGCTCAAAATTCTCCAAGCCAGGCTTCAGCAATACGTGAACCGTGAACTTCCTGATGTTCAAGCTGGTTTTAGAAAAGGCAGAGGAACCAGAGATCACATTGCCAAAATCCACTGGCACATCAAAAAAGCAAGAGAGTTCCAGAAAAACATTTACGTCTGCTTTATTGACTACGTCAAAGCCTTTGACTGTGTGGATCACAATAAACTGTGGAAAATTCTTCAAGAGATGGGAATACCAGACCACCTTACCTGCCTCTTGAGAAACCTATATGCAGGTCAGGAAGCAACAGTTAGAACTGGACATGGACCAACAGACTGGTTCCAAATAGGAAAAGGAGTACATCAAAGCTGTATATTGTCATCCTGCTTATTTAACTTATATGCAGAGCACATCATGAGAAATGCTGGGCCGGAAGAAGCACAAGCTAGAATCAAAATTGCCAGGAGAAATATCAATAACTTCAGATACGCAGATGACACCACCCTTATGAAAGAAAGTGAAGAGGAACTAAAAAGCCTCTTGATTAAAGTGAAACAGGAGAGTGAAACGGTTGGCTCAAAGCTCAACATTCAGAAAACTAAGAACATGGCATCTGATCCCATCATATCATGGGAAATAGATGGGGAAACGGTGGAAACACTATCAGACTTTATTTTGGGGGCTCCAAAATCACTGCATATGGTGACTGCAGCCATGAAATTAAAATACACTTACTCCTTGGAAGGCAAGTGATGACCAAACTGGATAGCATATTGAAAAGCAGAGATATTACTTTGCCAACAAAGGTCCATCTAGTCAAGGCTATGGTTTTTCCAGTGGTCATGTATGGATGTGAGAGTTGGACTGTGAAGAAAGCTGAGCACCGAAGAGTTGATGCTTTTGAACTATGGTGTTAGAGAAGACTCTTGAGAGTCTCTTGGACTGCAAGGAGATCCAACCAGTCCATCCTAAAGGAGATCAGTCCTGGGTGTTCACTGGAAGGACTGATGCTAAAGCTGAAACTCCAACACTTTGGCCACCTCATGCAAAGAGTTGACTCATTGGAAAAGACCCTGATGTTGGGAGGGACTGGGGGCAGGAAGAAAAGGGGACGACAGAGGATGAGATGGATGCATGGCATCACCAGCTTGATGGACATGAGTTTGAGTGAACTCTGGGAGTTGGTGATGGACAAGGAGGCCTTGCGTGCTGTGATTCATTGGGTCGCAAAGAGTCGGACACAACTGAGCGACTGAACTGAACTGAACAAGGCATATGAATGGACAGTATTATGAAACAATGGGAATAGAGAAAAGAAAACATCAGAAGGCCATTTCAAGATTAGATAATCTTCCCTAACCCAAGAAAGAACAAACTCTTCAAAAGAGGTTAAGAGAAAGAAAGCACAGCAAGCCAATCATAGAGATACGGCAGAAACAGGAGTAAAATGTAAAAAAAGAATATATAAAATTAAATACAAACAGAAAAACTGAATGGACAGAAAGTCCACAGCATTAAAGAAAATGTTAGTATACTGTATTGGTGTTTTTCTTTCTGGCTTAGTTCACTCTGTATAATAGGCTCCAGTTTCATCCACCTCATTAGAACTGATTCAGATGTATTCTTTTTAATGGCTGAGTAGTACTCCATTGTGTGTATGTACCACAGCTTTCTTATCCATTCGTCTGCTGATGGACATCTAGGTTGCTTCCATGTCCTGGCTATTATAAACAGTACTGCAATGAACAGTGGGGTATACGTGTCTCTTTCAATTCTGGTTTCCTCGGTGTGTATGCCCATCAGTGGGATTGCTGGGTCGTATGGCAGTTCTATTTCCAGTTTTTTAAGGAATCTCCATAAAAAAAAAAAAAAAAAAATTTAATGGGAGAATTTTTCAGGTTTTAAAAAAGGTTTCAGGACAGAAACGGTAAATTACAACAAATATAGCTTTAGTTGATATTTTTCTTTAACAGAGAAGTACTTTTTTAAAAACTGAAAATTCAACTGCAATGATACAAAAAATTGAGTGTTTGAAAGAAAAAGAAAACACAACAAATTAAATTTTACAATGGGGTTTTTTGGGTCTTGGAGAAAAAAAAAATGCTACGTTCTTAAAAATAAATTATTGACACTGATCTAACCAGGAATTGTGTTATAGGAGCTTGGTATGAATTGGGACAGAAAAGAAAAAATTCCCAGAGAGAGGTAGCATATAAACAAATGAACAAACTGTCATTCAAAGTAATGTTAAAATTTTAATACTGGGTTGGGCCATTCTGAACAAACTTTTTCACCAGCCCAACATTATCAGAAAGCCTCCTAATCTTCTTCTTTAGAGATATTAAATATATCACCAGTGGATACTTAACAATCTCCATTTATGACCAGTTCATGTAAACAAAGTGGTAACTTACTGGATGTTTGAAAAAATTCCTAGAAATTTATAGTAGGTCTATAATAGTACTGAAGTTAAATTTTATTTTTTAAAGTGTTGAGTTTTGTCAAAGGAGTATCACAAAGAGCCAAATTTTCTTCAGGATAAGCACACAGATTCTTGAATTTGGATATACGTAACGGTTTAAATCCTCTTTCCTTTATAGCCTCACTTTGTATTGACCTATTCTGAAGTGAATTCGATGGAAAGAGAACTTATAAAAATATCTCAAGTGTCTATATAGCTTACAAGTGTCATCCTGAATCAGAGCCCAAACATTCTCCATGTCCAGCTCTATCTGTTGCATCTTGACCTGCATACTGATTTCTCAGTAGGCAGGTCAGGTGGTCTGGTATTCCCATCTCTTAAAGAATTTTCCACAGTTTGTCATAATCCTCATAGTCAAAGGCTTTGGCATAGTCAATAAAGAAGAAGTAGATATATTTCTCGGAGAAGGCAATGGCACCCCACTCCAGTACTTTTGCCTAGAAAATCCCATGGACGGAGGAGCCTGGTAGGCTGCAGTCCATGAGGTCGTTAGAGTCAGGCACGACTGAGCAACTTCACATTCACTTTTCACTTTCATGCACTGGAAAAGGAAATGGCAACCCACTCCAGTGTTCTTGCCTGGAGAATCCCAGGGACAGGGGAGCCTGGTGGGCTGCCATCTATGGGGTCGCACAGAGTCAGACATGACTGAAGCGACTTAGCAGCAGCAGATATATTTCTGGAACTCTCTTGCTTTGATGAACCAACAGATGTTGGCAATCTGATCTCTGGTTCCTCTGTCTTTTCTTAATCTAGCTTGAACATCTGGAAGTTCATGGTTCACGAACTGTTGAAGCCTGGCTTGGAGAATTTTGAGCATTACTTTGCTAGTATGTGAGATGAGTGCAACTGCGCGGTAGTTTGAGCATTCTTTGGCATTGCCTTTCTTTGGGATTGGAATCCCAAATGCCATTGGACTTTTCCAGTCCAGTGGCCACTGCTTAGTTTTCCAAGTTTGCTGGCATATTGAGTGCAGCACTTTAACAACATCATCTTTTAGGATTTCAAATAGCTCAACTGGAATTCCATCACCTCCACAAGCTTTGTTCGTAGTGATGCTTAAGACCCTCTTGACTTCACATTCCAGGATGTCTGGTTCTAAGTGAGTGATCACACCATCATGGTTATCTGGGCCATGAACATCTTTTTTGTACAGTTCTTCTGTGTATTTTTGCCACCTCTTTTTAATATTTTCTGCTTCTGTTAGGTCCACACCGTTTCTGTCCTTTATTGTGACCATTTGTGCATGAAATGTTCCCTTGGTATCTCTAATTTTCTTGAGATCTCTAGTCATTCCCTTTCCATTGTTTTCCTCTTTCTTTGCATTGATCACTGAGGAAGGCTTTCTTATTCTCTCCTTGCTATCCTTTGGAACTCTGCATTCTTAAAGGGGTATTTCTTTTCTCCTTTGTCTTTCACTTCTCTTCTTTTCACATCTATTTGTAAGGCCTCCTCAGACATCTATTTTGCATCTTTTTCTTGGGGATGGGCTTGATCAGTGCCTCCTGTATGTCACAAACCTCCATCCATAGTTCTTCAGGTACTGTGGGCAAGAATCCCTAGAAGAACTGAAGTAGCCCTCATAGTCTACAAGAGTCCAAAATGCAGTACTTGGATGCAATATCAAAAATGATGGAAAGATCTCTGTTCATTTCCAAGGCAAACCATTCAATATCACAGTAATCCAAGTCTATGCCCTGACAAGCTGAAACTGAAGTTGAATGGTTCTACGAAGACTTACAAGGACTTCTAGAACTAACACCCAAAAAAGATGTCCTTTTCATTACAGGGGACTGGAAAATACAAAAGTAGGAAGTCAAGAAATACATGGAGTAACAGGCAAATTTAGCCTTGGAATACAGAATGAAGCAGGGCAAAGTCTAATAGAGTTCTTCCAAGAACGCACTGGTCACAGCAAACACCTTCCAACAACACAAGAGAAGATGCTACACTTGGATATATATCACCAGATGGTCAATACAGATATCAGATTGCTTATATTCTCTGCAGCCAAAGATAGAGAACCTCTATACAATCAGCAAAAACAAGGGTGGGAGCTCACTGTGGCTCAGATCATGAACTCCTTAGTGCCAAATTCATACTTAAATTGAAGAAGGTAGAGAAAACCACTAGACAATTCAGGTAGGACCTAAATCCAATCCCTTAGGATTTCTGTTCCCCTTCATCCCCTGGGTAAACCTTTTACCCACCGCGGCCATAAAACACTTCCTCCCAAAGCAGCGGAGAAGCCAGGCAGGGTGACGCCCTGCACCCAGGGCCCGCATGGGGCAGGCCAGACACGCCTGCGCGGCAGGAAGGTTGGGCTCAACCAGACCAGGCAAGTCCCTGGCTGCGCGGGTCTGGCCCCAGGTCGAGACCATGGGCAGTGCTGGCATGGGAGCGGCGCCTGCAAGCACCGTGCGGCGGGGGCGGGCAGGCACACTCACAATTTCAGCATCCACTCGCCTTCCATCACCAGCGTCCAGTTGGAAGCTGTCATGGGCCGCACCAGGCTCTGCTCCAGCGGCCGCGCGGCCTGCTCCCGGTCGGCCTGCTCCCGGTCGGCCTCCGCCTCTGCCACCGCCACGACCCAGGCGGC
Source organism: Cephalophus harveyi (assembly GCA_006410635.1). Lineage (NCBI taxonomy): Eukaryota > Metazoa > Chordata > Mammalia > Artiodactyla > Bovidae > Cephalophus > Cephalophus harveyi. The sequence goes on along the minus strand of SJYT01051032.1, from coordinate 20,975 downwards.
CAGGAGCGCCGCGAACAGCGGGCCGCGGCGCCCTCCTGCCATACCGGGACGCGGAGCCGGGCTCTTCCCGGGCTACGGAGAAGGGCGCGGCGGGCCCGCCGACCTGGCCTTCCCTGGTGGTGCGCCGAAAGACCTGCCCGGCCCGCTGCGCCGGCGGCGGCCAGCCCCTTACAGGCCCGGGCCACCGAGGCCACGCCCCTTCCGCCTAGACTCGCCGTTGCCCGGGGCGTCGGTTGCCTTGGCAACGGCCGTCCTTCCTCCCTGACGGCAGTGTTGAAGATAAGCAGTGACCCAATGTTGCATAATCAGAGCCTGACTGGCTCAGGTTGGCGCATGTGGTTTCTTTCTAAAGAGAAAACTGGCCAGTAATTAAAATATGCATCCTCTATTCAATGATAGCAAAAATAGCAACAGTGGACTGCAAGTAAACTGTTTTACTGTAATGAAAAAAGAAGGGATGCGTTGGGCATCCCTTACTGAAAAGGAGAGGAAATTTTAAGTACTCTTTGCATGTGTATAATGAAGTAGCACTGCCTAACAGTAAATAATGAAACCAGACCGTGCAGTTTTAATTTTTACAAATTGTTTAAAGCATGGATGCTAACAGATAAAATGAATCAGTTTATAGGAATAGTGCCAGGTGCAATAAAATGGACCTCGAGTTCCTCTTGGCTACACATTTGTCAGATCTAAAATGACAGTAACCTTAAATTATTTGCAAATCTCTTTCCAGATACACGTTTGATGCATCTGTACCTTGAGATTACCACACCCAAGAATGTATGACAATTACCATTAGAGGCCGGGTGTGCTTTTACACGGAGAAGGCAATGGCAACCCACTCCAGTACTCTTGCCTGGAAAATCCCATGGACGGAGGAGCCTAGTAGGCTGCAGTCCATGGGGTCGCGAAGAGTCAGACACGACTGTGCGACTTCACTTTCACTTTTCACTTTCATGCATTGGAGAAGGAAATGGCAACCCACTCCAGTGTTCTTGCCTGGAGAATCCCAGGGACGGGGGAGCCTGGTGGGCTGCCGTCTATGGGGTCGCACAGAGTCGGACACGACTAAAGCGACTTAGCAGCAGCAGCAGCATTGCTTTTACAAAGTGTGGTTTTAAAGAATTTATTACATATGTAAAGCATAGTGTGGTCCACTTATCATGAAAAACAGTAATTTCTGTCCTGGGCTTAAAGACAACTATGCAACTAAGAGTACTGCAAGGAACATGAGATCAGTATCCAATCTGTACTTACAGGTGAGAAAGAGAAAGGTGAATTTTGCCTGCAGAGACAATCATACCTTAGTTCAGTTCAGCTGAGTTGTTCAGTTGTGTCTGACTCTTTGCAACCCACGGGATTGCAGCATGCCAGGCTTCCCTGTCCATCACCAATTCCTGGAGCTTGCTCAAACTCATGTCCACTGAGTCAGTGATGCCATCCAACCATCTCATTCCCTGTCATCCCCTTCTCCTGCCTTCAATCTTTCCCAGCATCAGAATCTTTTCCAATGAGTGAATTCTTCACATTAGGTGGCCAAAGTACTGGAGCTTCAGCTTCAACGTTAGTCCTTCCAATGAATATTCAGGACTGATATCATTTAGGATGGACTGGTTTGATCTCCTTAGGACTCTCAAGAGTCTTCTTCAAAAGCATCCATTCTTCAGTGCTTAGCTTTATTTATAGTCCAACTCTCACATCCATACATGACTAGTGGAAAAACCAAAGCTTTGACTAGACAGACCTTTGTTGGTAAAGTTGACTAGACAGACCTTTGTTGGTAAAGTAATGTCTCTTTTTTTAATATGCTGTCTATGTTGTCATAGCTTTTCTTCCAAGGAGCAAGGATCTTCTAATTTCATGGCTGCAGTCACCATCTGCAATGATTTTGGAGCCCAAGAAATAAAGTCTGTCACTGTTTCTGTTGTTTGCCCATCTATTTGCCATGAAGTGATGGGACTGGATGCCACAATGTTCATTTTTTGAATGTTGAGTTTTAAGCCAGCTTTTTCACTCTCCTCTTTCACTTTTCATCAAGATGCTCTTCAGTTCCTCTTCACTTTCTGCCGTAGGGTGGTGTCATCTGCATATCTGAGGTTATTGATATCTCTTCCGGCAATCTTGATTCCAGCTTGTGCTTCTTTCCGCCCAGTGGTTCTCATGATGTACTCTGCATTTAAGTTAAATAAGCAGGGTGACTGATAGGACCCACATGGGGTCTCTTTGATAAAATAGCTCATTATGTCAACCTCGCAAACAAAGAATAAATCACAGTGTTCTGTGAGACTGACCAAATTACCCAAATGGCATCATGTTATCTCACTGGTGCCTAACTTCTCAAAGCTGTGAGAGCACCAGATTCCAGACCTCCAGCTATGTGACCATTCCTTCAAAGAATTTTCATTGGTGGGGTATAAGAAGGACTCTGTCAGAAACGGAAAATGCTGGTTCTTCTTAAGAGCCAGTCACCCTCTCTTTTCCCTCTAATAAATTTCCTTTTCTTGCCTGACTGCCCAACTCACTCTTTTTCTCCCTGCACTAATCTTACAGCAACAATACCACCTTGATGTACTTCTTTCTCAATTTGGAACCAGTCCACTGTTCCATGTCTGGTTCTAACTGTTGCTTCTTGACCTGCATACAGATTTTTCAGGAGGCAGGTAAGGCTGTCTGGTATTCCCATCTTTTGAAGAATTTTCCACAGTTTATTGTGATCCACATGGTCAAAGGCTGTGGCGTAGTCAATAAAGGAGAAGTAGATGTCTTTATGGAACTCTTTTGCATTTTTGATGATCCAGTGGACGTTGGCAATTTAATCGCTAGTTCCTCTGCTTTCTCTAAATCCATCTTGAACAGCTGGAAGTTTTTGGTTCACAGACTTTTGAAGCCTCACTTGGAGAATTTTGAGAATTACTTTGCTATCATGTGAGATTGTTGCAGAAACCAGTACTATGAGAAACCAAGCACCACACTCGGAGAGTTAGAGATCTCAGGTTTATTATGCCGGCGGGCCCAGAGGAGTTCACACTCCAGGCTCTGAGCCCCAAATAAAGGAGTTATAAAGTTTTTACACACAAACAGGCATAATTAAGCAGTCTTGTGGGTCTGCAGGGGCTGGGTGATTGCAAACAGCAGGACAAGGGTGAGTAAAATAAGCTCTAGTTCCTGATATTGAGAGTCCCTATTTTCTGAGACCTATGTGATCCAGACTTTGCAAGGAGCAGGCTGAGTTATAGAGGCAGAAGCAGCGGGAGGTTATGTAAAATTTTAACTTTTCTTCTTCAAGATGAGTGCAATTATGTGGTACTTAACTTGCTGACATATTGAGTGCAACACTTTCACAGCATTATCTTCTAGGATTTCAAAGAGCTCAACTGGAATTCCATCACCTCCACTAGCTTTGTTCCTAGTGATGTTTCCTAAGGCCCACTTGACTTCAGACTCCAGGATGTCTGGCTTTCAGGTCAGTTCAGTTTTGGCGCTCAGCCTTCTTCACAGTCCAACTCTCACAACCATACACGACCACAGGAAAAACCATAGCCTTGACTAGATGGACCTTAGTCAGCAAAGTGATGTCTCTGCTTTTGAAAATGCTATCTAGGTTGGACATAACTTTTCTTCCAAGGAGTAAGCGTCTTTTAATTTCATGGTTGCAGTCACCATCTGCAGTGATTTTGGAGCCCCAAAAAATAAAGTCTGACACTATTTCCACTGTTTCCCCATCTATTTCCCATGAAGTGATGGGACCAGATGCCATGATCTTCTGAATGTTGAGCTTTAAGCCAACTTTTTCGCTCTCCTCTTTCACACCATTGTGGTTATCTGGGTTATTTGGCCTCAGGCCAACAAACAGGGAGGAAGCACAGCCCCACCCATCAAAGAAATTTGGATTTACTGAGTATGGCCCCGCCCATCAGAACAACACCCAGTTTTCCCCACAGTTAGTTTCTCTCATTAGGAAGCTTCCATAAGCCTCATCTTTATTCATTACAGGGCAGACAGACTGAAAACCACAATCACAGAGAACTAACCAAACTGATCAAATGTACCACAGCCTTGTCTAACTCAGCGAAACTGAGTCATGCTATGTAAGGCCACCCAAGACAGACAGGTCATGGTGGAGATTTCTGACAAAACGTGGTCCACTGGAGAAGGGAATGGAAAACCACTTCAGTATTCTTGCCTTGAGAACCCCATAAACAGTGCAAAAAGGCAAAAAGATAGGACCTGAAAGATGAATTCCCCAAGTCAGCAAGTGCCAATATGCTACTGGAGAAGGGTGGAGAAATAACTCCAGAAAGAATGAAGAGATGGGGCCAAAGTGAAAACAACGCCCAGTTGTGGATGTGACTGGTAATGGAAATAAAGTCTGACGCTGTAAAGAGCAGTATTGCATAGGAACCTGGAATGTTAGATTCATGGATCAAGGTAAATTAAAAGTGGTCAAACAGGAGTGGCAAGAGTGAACATCAACATTTTAGGAATCAGTGAACTAAAATGGACTAAAGTGGATGAATTTAATTCAGATGGCCATTATATCTACTACTGTGGGCAAGAATCCCTTAGAAGAAATGGAGTAGCCATCATAGTCAGCAAAAAGTCCTAAATGCAGTATTTGGGTGCAATCTCAAAAATGACAGAATGATCTCTGTTCGTTTCCAAGGCAACCCATTCAATATCACAGTAATCCAAGTCTATGCCCCAACCACTAATGCCGAAGAAGCTGAAGTTGAATGGTTCTATGAAGACTTATAAGACCTTCTAGAACTAACACCAAATAAATGATGTCCTTTTCATCATAGGGGACTGGAATGCAAAAGTAGGAAGTCAAGAGATCATACCTGAATTAGGTGTTAATTGTAGTTGCTCAATTCTATGTGGAATCAGTCCTTATTCTCAAAATATAGGACCCAATTTTACAAACCATTGTAAATTTGGATGAAGTCCTTGAAATAAATGTTACCAAAAATCAGCTATCTTTTACAGATCAACCCTATAAACTCAGTGGAAAATATTTTGTTTTTAAAAAGAAATAACATACACAGAAATTCTATTATTCTTTTCAGCGTCCCTTATATATGTAAGGGGCTTCATTGGTGTCTCAGATGGTAAAGAGTCTGCTTGCAGTGCGGGAGACCTGATTCAGTCCCTGGATTGGGAAGATCCCCTGGATAAGGAAATGGAACCCATTCCAGTATTCTTGCTGGAAAATCCACAAGACAGTGGAGCCTGGCAGGCTATAGTCTGTGGGGTCATAAACAGTCAGGCACGAGTGAGTGATTTCACTTTCTTTCTTTTGTATATGTGTATGATTGGCAAAATATTTTTTTTCTTAAAAAGATCAGATATTAGGAAATTACTATTAATTTTGTTGGGTGTGATAATAGTGTTATGACTATATTTTATGAAGTCTTTATTAGTTACAGATAGTGAATTATTTATGAGTAAAATGATATGATGTCTAGAATTCACTTTAAAACACCCCAGAAATAAAATTCGGGGGGTTGGAAGGAAGATGCATGAAACAAAAGTGGCACCACATCAATCAAAGCTGAATCTAAGTTCATTTTTGCTATTCTCTCTACCTTTGTGTAGGCTGGAAAATTAGCAAAGTGAAAGAGAGTATCATGGCTAAAGCTCTTCCTTATTTCTAACACAAATGTCCTTCAGACTAGTGTCAGTAGGAAGGTGTCTAGCAAGACTGTGTGGGCAAGTGAATGTGGTGGGGTGGCATAGATGAGAGAGAGCACTGGCCTGACACTTCTTACCTTTGTGACTTAAAGCTAAAATCATTTAACACCAATTTTCTATTTAAATGCAGGTAATAATAGAGCCTACTGCAGATGGTGGCTGTAAGATTAAATGAGATAAATAAAATGCCAGGGTTCAATCCTTCTTTGTGTTTAAAGCATGGGATCACAGTTTATAGAAGATTGGTACATGGTAATGGGAAAAAGAATTTTTGTCCCTAGGGTCATTTCCAATGATGGCACTATGAGGCAGCTATGCTTATACAAAAACACATGGTTCCTAATAGGAAAAGAAAGTGAGGTAACAAATAGTCCAATGGTAGAAAGTTCAAATACATGGTAATGAACAAAGACCTTGGTAAAAGGTAAAATTGGTAATATAGGACTTAATATTATGAAGATAATCAATGAGGGTTGAGGAGATTGTATTCAGATTGTAAACTCTGTAATAATAGGGCATAGAAGTAACGCACAATGGTTTTTGTAAGAGGATGGGGAAACTGGCATGGAGATATTAAATAAGCTACACAGTGCTGTAAAAATTAGTCCATAAAGTGATAATAGCACAGGAATTTAATTACACAGATTTGCTAAATGCCTTGTAGGAACAAGACAGAGAATTATTAAATAGGACACTTCCTAGAACAGATAGTAGAAGAAGCCATAGATGATTCAAATAAACTGAGTTGTCCCAAGCTAGTGACTAGAAATGAACCCATAAGGAGCCTTGATAGGCTTCTAAGAAAAGCAACTCCTGGATGACCTCTTGGAGAAATCAATTAATTTTTTTCAGAACTAATAAGTGACTTCAGGGAAAGCTGCATACAACAGAAGTAGACACAGATTAATTATCTTCTTCTATACCAGTAAGAATTAGTTTTAAAATGTATGGACAAACATCTCATCAACAAAATCTATAAAGCTACCTAAAGAAAGAAGGAGAGAAACATGCAAGACATATGAAGAAAGCTAGAAGATTTTGTCAGAGAAGGCAATGGCAGCCTACTCCAGTACTCTTGCCTGGAAAATCCCGTGGACGGAGAAGCCTGGTGGGCTGCAGTCCATGGGGTCGCTAAGAGTTGGGCACGACTGAGTGACTTCACTTTCACTTTTCACTTTCATGCAGTGGAGAAGGAAATGGCAACCCACTCCAGTGTTCTTGCCTGGAGAATCCCAGGGACGGTGGAGCCTGGTGGGCTGCCGTCTATGGGGTCGCACAGAGTCGGACACCACTGAAGCAACTTAGCAGCAGCAGCAGTAGCAGAGGATTTTGTATAGTGATGCCAGTTTCCCCAAATTAATCTGTAAATCCAATGTAATAGGATTCAAAATGCAACCAAGTTCTTTTACATAGCATTCTAAAAATTTATATTAAAAAGCTAATGCTTAAGTCAAGCTAACAGAATTTTTTTAAAAAACTGATGTAGGTCTTGCCTGAGTATTAAATCTACTATAAAGTTACAGTAAAGCAGGGAGGTTTTGGTATAAGAAAAAGCAAATAGATAAATGGATCAGAGTAAAGACTCAAGAAATGAAACTGTATGTATATGGATATTTATATATGTTAAATGTGGTGTAGTTAACAGGATAAGGTAGACTTAGATTGCCTTAACAAACAACAAGCCTCCCAAATTTCGGAGGTTTGACTCAAAAAGCTCCTTTCTATGTCATGTAAAATCCACTTCTGTCTAAAAAACTCTGGGGAAACTGAACATTGTGCAAGCTCTACACAATCCAGGCTGCTCCACTCTCACAGCTCTGCCATCTCGATGCAAGGCCTTCTCCATGATTACAGCAGGGAAAGGGAAAAGAAAAAGGCTGCAAGGAGCTTCTGGCTTCCTTTAGTCCAGAAGTAGCACATCCTGGTTCAGCTCATGGTTCACTGGCCAGAATTAATTATCACTGCCTCACTTGTAGGATGGGCTTCCCAGGTGGTGCTAGTGGTAAAGAACCTGCCTGCCAATGCAAGACATGTAAAAGACTGCAAGTTCAATCCCTGGATCAGGAAGATGCCCTTGAGGAGGGCATGGTAACCCACTCCAGTATTCTTGCCTGGGGAACCCCATGGACAGAGGAGCCTTTTGGGCTACAGTCCCTAGGGTCACATAGAGTCAGACACGACTGAAGCATCTCAGCATGCACTTATACTAAGAGTGGTTATGCATGAGAGTTTGAATATTGATGCACACTAATAATGTCCAAAAATGGCATCTCAAATCTGTGGGAGCAATTGAATGAATCCACAATAGTGTTAAGACAATTTCCTCTCCTTCGAGAAAAAAATAAATACTTCTGACTCAATCTATATACCAAAATAATTTTCAGATCCACTAGTAAAAAAGCATACTATAATAAATGTTCTTAGAAAAGTTTTGGGATGATATTTTATGATCATCTGATGGGGAAAGCCTTCTTGATTAACAAAAGAAACACTGAATACATAAAGTGATTCTGGTAAATTTGCTACCCAGTTAGACAATTTTAAGTAAAGCCAATCTGTAAATTGACCTGAAATATTTACAACACATAAAGGTTTAGAGTCCCTGAAATTCAACAAATTCTACAAATAACTAAGAAAGGATATATAGTTCAATAAGGAAAACAGAAAAGAATATAAATGCAGAGAAGAAATCCAAATGCCAAATGAATATGAAAAACGTAGATACATACTGCAGGTCAGAATAAGGACATTTTATAGTTGCAAATGCAGTTTATTTGATGATTTCCTGTGATTTCCCTTGGAGTACAGACTGCTGTGATGAAGACCAGCCACCCCAAAATTATAAAAAAATCTTCAGTGAACTCTAAATACAATAGCTCCCTTTCTATAACTACTTGTCCCCTCACCATATGACTATATTCTCTGATTACATGCTATTTGGGAACCTGGCAAGCATGTCAGTTTTAAAGTAGGGTTAAGTGGAAACTGGAAAAGAGAGGGGCATAAATTTTAGTCAAAGCAATTGTTTGGTACAAATCTGGCAAATTGTACATGAAAAGGAAAAACAAAACTGTCATGAATCAAGTTTAGATATTATGTGTGATGTTAGGTAGTCTCTAATAATAATCAGGCCCTAGATATTGAAGTATACCAGCTGATGTCTTCATTTCAGTCAACAAATTTTGTGGAGCATGTATTGTGTGCAGGCCTTGTGCTAGGTTCCATGAGATCAGTAAAAGTGTGTCGCCATTCTTAAGGAGCGAGGCATTAATAACATTAAATGGTAATGATTGAAACAATGCTCAGAAAACATTAAATATTCAACGGTCTAGAGCATTTTGAGTATATCTTTCCTTTTCTCCTTTGCCTTCAGCGTCTCCTCTTTTCTCAGCTATTTGTATGGCCTCCTCAGACAACCATTTTGCCTTTTTGCATTTCTTTTTCTTGAAGACGGTCTTGGTCACTGCCTCTGGTGCAATGTCACAAACCTTCATCCATAGTTCTTGGGGTACTCTATCAGATCTAATGCCTTGAATCTATTTGTCACTTCCACTGTATAATCATAAGGGATTTGATTTAGGTCATACCTAGTGGCCTAGTGGTTTCCCTACTTTCTTTAAGTCTGAATTTGGCAATAAGGAGTTCATGATCTGGAGGTGGTCCTAAGACCCCAGAGAAATAGGACAGGGAGACCACTTTCTCCCCCACGTTTGAACACTGAGCAAATTCCACAAAACAACCTGAATGCTGGCAGAAGACAGCAGGCACCCAGAAAGGCAGCCCATTGTCTTCAAAAGGAGGTAGGACAAAATATAAAAGATAAAAAGACAGACAAAAGAGTTAGGGATGGAGATCCGTCCTGGGAAGGGAGTCTTAAAAGAAGAGAAGTTTCCAAACACCAGGAAACACTCTCACCAGCGGGTCTGTGGAAGAGTTTTGGAATCTCAGAGGGCAGCATAACAGGGAATAAAAATAAATAAAACCCACAGATTACGTGCCTAACAGCAAATGCCAACACTCGCAGCCACCACCAGCAAGCTGGGGCTGAACAGGAAGGCGTGGGCTGCATTGCCTAAGGTAAGGACTGGGCCCAAATGCCCTGAGGGCAATCTGAGGGAACTAATGTGAAATAGCAACCCAAACTGTGGGATAGCCAGAGAGAGAGAGAGGAATTCATGATCTGAGCCACAGTCATCTCCCAGTCTTGTTTTTGCTGACTCAATATAAACTTTTCCATCTTCAGATGCAAATATAATCAATCTGATTTTGATATTGACCATCTGGTTACATCCATGTGTAGAGTCATCTCTTGTGTTGCTGGAAGAGGGTGTTTGCTATGACCAGTGCCTTCTCTTGGCAAAACTCTGTTAGCCTTTGCCTTGCTTCATTTTGTTCTTCAAGACCAAACTTGCCTGTTACTCTAGGTATCACTTGACTTCCTACTTTTTGCATTCCAGTCCCCTATGATGAAAAGGACATCTTTGTTGGGTATTAGTTCTAGAAGGGTTTGTAGGTCATCATAGAACCGTTCAACTTCAGCTTCTTCAGCATTAGTAGTTGGAGCATATACGTGGATTACTATGATAGTGAATTACCTTGTCATTTACCTTGGAAATGAGTTTTTGAGATTGCACCCAAGGACGGAATTTTGGACTCTTTTGTTGACTATGAGAACTACTCCATTTCTTCTAAGGGATTCTTGCCCATAGTAACAGATATAATGATCATCTGAAATAAATTTGCCCGTTCCAGTCCATTTTAGTTCACTGATTCCTAAAATGCTGATGTTCACTCTAGCCATCTTCTGACTGACCATGTCCAATTTGCCTTTATTCCATGGACATAACATTACAGGTTCCTATGCAATATTGCTCTTTACAGCATCAGACTTTACTTCCATCACCAGTCACATCCACAACTGGGTGTTCTTTTCACTTTGATTCCATCTCTTCATTCTTTCTGGAGTTATTTCTCTACCCTTCTGCAGTAGCTTATTGGCACTTGCTGACTTGGGGAGTTCATCTTTCAGTGTCATATCTTCTTGTCTTTTCATACTGTTCCTGGGGTTCTCAAGGCAAGAATACTGAAGTGGTTTTCCATTCCCTCTCCAGTGGACCACGTTTTGTCAGAACTCTCCACCATGACCTGTCCTTACTGGGTGGCCCTACATGGCATGACTCATAGTTTCATTGAGTTTGAGAAGGCTTTGATCCATGTGATGAGTTTGGTTAGTTTTCTGTGATTATGGTTTTCATTCTGTCTGCCCTCTGATGTATAAGGACAAGAGGCTTATGGAAGCTTTCTGATGAGAGACTGATTGTAGGGGTCTTGTTCTGATGGGCGATGTCATGCTCAGTAAATCTTTAATCCAATATTCTGTTGATGGGAGTGGGGGGAGTACTGTGTTCCTCTATGTTTGTCCTGAGGCTTAACTATGGTAGGGTTAATGTCAGTAATGGCGACCTCCTTCAGATGGACTTACCCATTTGAATACAGTGCACTGTTGTATTCAGTGCCCCTGACCCCACAAGAGGCCACAGTTGACCCACTCCTCCACTGGAGACTCCTGGAGTCTGGCTCACAGGCAAGTCTGGCCAATCTCTTGTGGGGACACTGCTCCTTTCTTCCAGCTCCTGGTGCACACAAGATTTTCTTTGTGCCCCCCAAGAGTCTGTTTCCCCAGTCCTTTCTAAATTCTGTAATCAAATCCCCCTGGCTTCCAAAGTCAAATCCCTGGGGGTTCTCAGTCCCTTTTCTGGAACCCAGGGTTTGGAAATCTGTTGTGGGACCTAGAAATTTCTGAACAGTGTGAGAATTTCTTTGGTATAATTTTTCAGCAGTTAGTGGGTCATCTGCTTAGCAGCTCTGTGGAGGGGCTAATGGCTACCTCCTGCAAGAGGGTTTATGCCATACATACTCTGTGTGTACCAGGTCTGTTACAGCCAGAGGCTCTGTCCCTGTAGCAGACCACTGCTGATCCATGCCTCTGCAGGAGACATTCAAACACTCAAAGGCAGGTCTGGCTCAGTCTCTGTGGGGTCTCTGGGTCCTGGTGCACACAAGGTTTTTTTTTTTTTTTTTTTTAAGCCCTCTGAGCATCTCTGGAGGGAATGGAATTTGATTGTAAAGGTGATTTTCCCCTCCTACTATCTTGTTGGAGCTTCTTCTTTGCCTTTGAACATGGGGTATCTTTATTTGGTAAGACCCAACTTTCTCCTGTCAATGGTTTTTCAGCAGAGAGCTGCAATTTTGGAGTTCTCCCAAGAGGAGATGAGTGCAAGTCTTTCTTCTCAGAAATGGCGTGGACCTATAAAAAGCAGAAGATATTAAGAAGAGGGGCAAGAAAAAACAGACGAACTATAGAAAAAAAAAGATCTTATCAGTTCAGTCACTCAGTTGTGTCTGACTCTTTGCAACCACATGGGCTGTGGCAAACCAGGCTTCCCTGTTCATCACCAACCCCCAGAGCTTACTCAAACTCATGTCCATTGAGTCAGTGATGCCATCCAATGATCTCATCCTCTGCTAACCAACCTTCTCCTCTTGCCTTCAATCTTTCCCAGCATCAGTGTCTTTTTCAATGAGTCAGTTCTTCATATCAGGTGGCCAAATTATTGGAGCTTCAACTTCAGCATCAGTCCCTCTGCACTGATTTCCCTTAGGATGGGCTGGTTGGCTCTCCTTGCAGTCCAAGGAACTCTCAAGAGTCTTCTCCAACACCACAGGTCAAAAGCATCAATTCTTCAGAGCTCAGCTTTCTTTATAGTCCAACTCTCACATCCATACATGACTACTGGAAAAACCATGGCTTTGACTAGACAGATATTTGTTGGCAAAAAAATGTCTCTGTTTTTTTAATATGCTGTCTAAGTTGATCATACATTTTCATCCAAGGAGCAAGCATCTTTTCATTTCATGGCTGCAGTCACCATCTGCAATGATTATGGATTGATCCCAAGAAAATAAAAGCTGTCACAATTTCCATTGTTTTCCCATCTATTTGCCATGAAGTGATGGGGTCAGATACCATGATCTTTGTTTTTTTTAATTTTGAGTTTTAAGCCAGCTTTCTCACTCTCCACTCTAATGACCCAGGTAACCATGATGATGTGATCCCTCACCTAGAGCCAGACATCCTGACATGTGAGGTCTAGTAGAACTTAGGAAGCATCAGTACAAACAAAGCTGGTGGAGGTAATGGAACCCCAACTGAGCTATTTCAAATTCTAAAAGATGATAGAAGCAAGATCCGATGTTGTAAAGAGCAATACTGCATAGGAACCTGGAATGTCAGGTCCATGAATCAAGGCAAATTGGAAGTGGTCAAACAAGAGATGACAAGGGTGAACGTCGACATTCTAGGAATCAGCGAACTAAAATGGACTGGAATGGGTGAATTTAACTCAGATGACCATTATATCTACTACTGCAGACAGGAATCCCTCAGAAGAAATGGAGTAGCCATCATGGTCAACAAAAGAGTCCGAAATGCAGTACTTGGATGCAATCTCAAAAACGACAGAATGATCTCTGTTCGTCTCCAAGG
>SJYT01051029.1:0-133206 GCA_006410635.1 Cephalophus harveyi | reverse complement strand
AAAAAAAAAAAAAAAAGAAGCCTACAGTGACCAAATTTAAAAAGAAAAAGAAACAGAGGTGAGAATCTTGCTGGATCACTTCTTTGTACTTTGACTTATGTGGTATTATAATATATCTAGGCTAGAAAGCTGATCCGCAAGTCTTTCATTTTTGAAATGAGTGTCAAAGGTTTGGTTCATGAGAGTGGCCTGGGTGAAAAACAAAGTTCTCAAAGCTGTAGGTTATATTTGTGAAGAGAGAGGTGTTAAGGTGGGGATGAGGGAGGAAGGGACTCTAAACTAAACTGATACATGTGATTTATTGGGGATGAAACTTTCCATTCTTTGTGTACATAGAAAAATGTACACATGCAGCAGAAATTTGGCCAACTAACCCTTGATTAACATAGGATGAGTTCAATTGGAACAAATGGGACCACCCTGTTTATTCCAAATATTTTCACTTTTTTTTTTCACATTTTTAAAGGTAGTTCGTATGTGTTACCATGGAAAAGATAGCATGAGTGAAAGCAAATCCAAGCTCAGAAGTATCAATATCTTTTAACTCTTGTTTATGTAAACTTTTGCTAGTGTTCTATCATGTATCAGTCGTGTCCCCATGGTCTGTAGCCCACCAGGCTCCTCTGTCCATAGAATTCTCCAGCTAAGAATACTGGAGTGGGTAGCTATTCCCTTCTCCAGGGGATCTTCCCAACCCAGGGATCAAACCCAGGTCTCATGTATTGCAGGCAGATTCTTTACCATCTGAGCCACCAGAGAATCCCAGTATCCTATTAACCAGAGGAAATTCCCTTTGTAATGTAAACATTACAAAATTACACTGTAGAGGATGTGAATAAGGTGAACTATTGGAGCCATTTCTGAACTCCATCACACCATCTATGTTACATAGATGTATATTCTCAATTATCTGTATTTTAAACTAACTGCATATGTATTTGGGCTTCACTATGTTTATTCACTCAGTGAGCATTCATTAAGCTACTAGCATGTACTAACATCTTACTGCTGCTGCTGCTGCTGCTAAGTCACTTCAGTCGTGTCCATCTCTATGTGACCCCATGGACTGCAGCCCACCAGGCTCCTCCGTCCATGGGATTTTCCAGGCAAGAGTGCTGGAGTGGGGTACCATTGCCATTGCTATATATATATATAGCAACAAAAAAGTATTAACAAGTATCATCATAGTACCTAAATTTTATTAGCATTATCACAGATAATAAACAGGTAAAGTGTTAGCATATATGAAGTTAGCAAATGTGCTATGAGAAAAAAAAAAATTAGAATGAGAAGTTTGTGGAGGAGAATTGCAATTTGCCAGTATTTTCTCTTTCCAGTTTTATTGAGATAGAGATATAATTGATATTCAGCACTGCGTAAGTCTAAGGTGTACAGCATGATTTGAGTTGCAAATCTCATGAAATGATTATTACAACAAATTTAGTGAACATCCATCATCTCATATTGATACAAAATTTAGGAAAAAAATTTCCCTTGTGGTGAAAACTCACAATTTACTCTAACAACTTTCATATATAATTTACAGCCATGTTAATTATATCCTTTAAATTATATCCCTAGTAATTATTTATCTTTTAAGTGGTAGATTATAATTTTTTACTACCTTCATCCAAGTCCCTCTCCTTTCATGCTTTCACCTTAAGTAATCACAAATCTAATATTTTTTATTGAGTTTGTTTGGTTGGTTGGTTTCGAAATGTAATTGACCTACAACACTGTATTCTTTCCTGTTACAAAACATAGTGACTCCATGTTTCTAAACATTTCAAAATGATTACCATGATAAGTCTAGTTACAACATTGTTGTTTGCTTACCAAGCCATGACCAACTCTTTGCAACCCCATGAACTGCAGCACACCAGGCTTCCCTGTCCTTCAGTTCAGTTTAATTCAGTTGCTCAGTCGTGTCTGACTCTTTGCGACCCCATGAATCACAGCACACCATGCCTCCCTGTCCATCACCAACTCCTGGAATTCACTCAGATTCGTGTCCATCGAGTCAGTGATGCCATCCAGCCATCTCATCCTCTGTCATCCCCTTCTCCTCCTGCCCCCAATCCCTCCCAGCATCAAAGTCTTTTCCAATGAGTCAGTTCTTCACATGAGGTGGCCAAAGTACTGGAGCTTCAGCTTTAGCATCATTCCTTCCAAAGAAATCCCAGGGTTGATCCTCTTCAGAATGGACTGGTTGGATCTCCTTGCAGTCCAAGGGACTCTCAAGAGTCTTCTCCAACACCACAGTTCAAAAGCATCAATTCTTTGGTGCTCAGCCTTCTTCACAGTCCAACTCTCACATCCATACATGACCACAGGAAAAACCATAGCCTTGACTAGACGGACTTTAGTCGGCAAAGTAATGTCTCTGCTGTTGAATATGCTATCTAGGTTGGTCATAACTTTTCTTACAAGGAGTAAGCCACCACAGTTTGGCCCTAGGTAAATAACAAGGTGGAAACACAGCCCCACCCATCAACCAAAAATTGGATTAAGATTTACTGAGCATGGCCCTGCCCATTAGAACAAGACCCAATTTCCCCCTAAGTCAGTCTTTCCTGTCAGGAAGCTTCCATAAGCCTCCTATCCTTCTACATCAGAGGGCAGATGGACTGCAAGCCAAAATCACAGAAAACTAACCAATCTGATCACATGGACTTGTCTAACTCAGTGCAACTATGAGTCATGCTATGTAGAGCCACCCAAGATGAATGGGTCATGTGGAACTGTTCTGAAAAAATGTTGTCCACTGAAGAAGGGGCTGGAAAGCCACTTCAGTATTCTTGCCTTGAGAACCCCATGAACAGTATGAAAAGGCGAAAAGATAGGACAATGAAAGATGAACTCCTCAGGTCTGTAGGTGCCCAGTATGCTACTGGAGATCAGTAGAGATATAACTCCAGAAAGAATGAAGAGATGGAGCCAAAACAAAAACAACACCCAGCTGTAGATGTGACTGGTGATGGAAGCAATGTCCAATGCTGTAAGGAGCAATATTGCATAGGAACCTGGAATGTTAGGTCCATGAATCAAGACAAATTGAAAGTGGTCAAATGGGAGATGGTAAGAGTGAAAGTTGACATGTTAGTAATCAGCTAACTAAAATGGACCAGAATGGGTGAATTTAACTCAGATGACCATTATATCTACTCCTGTGAGCAAGAATCCCTTCGAAGAAATGGAGTAGGCATCATAGCCAAAAAAAGTGTCTGAAATGCAGTGCTGCTACTGCTAAGTCGCTTCAGTCGTGTCCGACTCTGTGCGACCCCATAGACGGCAGCCCAACAGGCTCCCCCGTCCCTGGGATTCTCCAGGCAAGAACACTGGAGTGGGTTGCCATTTCCTTCTCCATTGTGTGAAAGCAAAAAGTGAAAGTGAAGTCGTTCACTCGCGACCGACTCCTAGCGACCCCATGGACTGCAGCCTACCAGGCTCCTCCATCCATGGGATTTTCTAGGCAAGAGTACTGGAGTGGCTTGCTATTGCCTTCTCCGCTGAAATGCAGTACTTGGATGCAATTTCAAAAACAACAGAACGATCTCTGTTCATTTCCAAGCAAACCATTCAACATCAAAGTAATCCAAGTCTATGCCCCAACCAGTAATGCTGAAGAAGTTGAAGTTGAATTGTTCAGCGAAGACCTGCAAGACCTTTTAAAAAAGCAACCATAAAGGATCTCCTTTTCATTGTAGGGGACTGGAATGCAAAAGTAGGAAGTCAAGAAACATCTGGAATAACAGGAAAATTGGCCTTGGAGTACAGAATGAAGAAGGGCAAAGGCTAATAGAGTTTTGCCAAGAGAACATACTGGTCATAGAAAACTCCCTCTTGCAACAACACAAAAGAAGACTACACATGGACCTCACCAGATGGTCAACATCGAAATCAGATTGATTATATTCTATTCAGCCAAAGATGGAGAAGCTCTATACAGTCAGGGAAAACAATACCAGGAGCTGAGTTTGGCTCAGTTCATGAAGTCCTTATTGCCAAATTCAAACATAAATTGAAAAAAGTAGGAGAAACCACTAAACCATTCAGGTATGACCCAAATCAAATACCTTATGATTATACAGTGGAAATGATAAATAGATTTAAGGGACTAGATCTGATAGATGGCATGCCTGATGAACTCTGGTCAGAGGTTAGTGACATGGTACAGGAGACAGGGATCAAGATCATCCCCAAGAGAAGAAATACAAAATAGCAAGGCCTTACCAATAGCTGTGAAAAGAAGACAAGTGAAAAGCAAAGGGGAAAAGAAAACATATACCCATTTGAATGCAGAGTTCCAAAGAATAGCAAGGAGAGGTAAGAAAGCCTTCCTCAGTGATCAGCGCAAAGAAATAGAGGAAAACAATAGAATGGCAAAGACTAGAGATCTCTTCAAGAAAATTAGAGATACCACGGGAACATTTCATGCAAAAATGGTCTCGATAAAGGACAGCAGTAGTATGGACCTAACAGAAGCAGAAGATTTTAAGAAGAGGTGGCAAGAACACACAGAGGCACTATACAAAAAAAGATATTCACGACCCAGATAATCACGATGACGTGATCACTCACCTAGAGCCACACATCTTGGAATATGAAGTCAAGTGGGCCTTAGGAAGCATCACTACGAACAAAGCTAGTGGAGGTAATGGAGTTCCAATTGAGCTATTTCAAATCCAAAAAGATGATGCTGTGAAAGTGCTGCACTCAATATGCCAGCAAATTTGGAAAACTCAACAGAGGCCACAGGGCTGGAAAATGCCAGTTTTCATTCCAATTCCTAAGAAAAGCAATGCCAAAAATACTCAAACTACCACACAATTGTACTCATCTCACATGCTAGTAAAAGTAATGCTCAAAATTCTCCAAGCCAGGCTTCAACAGTATGTGAACCATGAAATTCCAGATGTTCAAGCTATTTTAGAAAAGGCAGAGGAACCAGAAATCAAGTCACCAACATCCACTGGATCATCGATAAAGCAAGAGATTTCCAAAAAAAAAAAATAAATAAAATCTGTTTCTTCTTTATTGACTGTGCCAAAGCATTTGACTGTGTGGATCACAATAAACTGTGGAAAATTCTGAACAAAATGGGAATACCAGACCACCTGACCTGCCTCTTGAGAAATCTGTATGCAAGTCAGGAAGCAACAATTAAAACTGAACATGGAACAACAGACTGGTTCCGAATAGGAAAAGGTATACCTCAAGGATGCATATTGTCACCCTGCTTATTTACCTTATATGCAGAGTACATCATGAGAAACACTGGGCTGGAAGAAGCACAAGGTGAAATCAAGATTGCCGGGTGAAATATCAATAACCTCAGATATACAGATGACACCACCCATATGGCAGAAAGTGAAGAAGAACTAAAGAACCTCTTGATGAAAGTGAAAGAGGAGAGTGAAAAAGATGGCTTAAAGCTCAACATTCAGAAAACTAAGATCATGGCATCCGGTCCCATCACTTCATGGGAAATAGATGGGGAAACAGTGGAAACAGTGTGAGACTTTATTTTGGGGGGGGGCTCCAAAATCCCTGCAGATGGTGATTGCAGCCATGAAATTAAAAGATGCTTACTCCTTGGAAAAAGAGTTATGATTAACCTAGATAGCATATTATAAAGCAGAGACATTACTTTGCCAACAAAGATCCGTCTAGTCAAGGCTGTGGTTTTTCCAGAGGTCATGTATGGATGTGAGATTTGGACTATAAAGAAAGCTGGATGCTTTTGAACTGTAGTGCTGGAGAAGACTCTTGAGAGTCCCTTGGACTGCAAGGAGATACAACCAGTCCATCCTAAAGGAGATCAGTCCTGAGTGTTCATTGGAAGGACTGATGTTGAAGCTGAAACTCCAATACTTCAGCCACCTGATGTGAAGAGCTGACTCATTTGAAAAGACCCTGATGCTGGGAGACTGAAGGCAGGAGGTGAAGGGGATGACAGAGGATGAAATGGTTGGATGGTATCATCAACTCAATGCAAATGAGTTTGGGTAAACTCTTGGAGTTGGTGATGGACAGGGAGGCTTGGCATGTTGCAGTCCATGGGGTTGCAAAGAGTCAGATACAACTGAGCAACTGAACTGAACTGATTCATATGTATACTAATAGACATACATACACCACTAATATATATATACCACATACCACATCTTTACCTATTTATCTATCAGTGGGCAGTTAATTTGCCTCCCCATCTTGGCTATTGTAAATAATGCTGCAATGAACATAGATGTGGTGCATATATATTTTTCATTTTTGCTTTTGTTTTCCTTTGATAAATATTCAAGTGGCAAATTGCTTTGTCATATGATAATTCTATTTTTCATTTAAAGGAAACTCCACTTTGTTTTCTGTAGTGTTGAATTTATTTAACTAAGGAAAACACTATTGGAAATGATGCAGCAAAGATTTTAACTGGAAAAGT
Source organism: Cephalophus harveyi (assembly GCA_006410635.1). NCBI lineage: Eukaryota > Metazoa > Chordata > Mammalia > Artiodactyla > Bovidae > Cephalophus > Cephalophus harveyi. The sequence goes on along the minus strand of SJYT01051029.1, from coordinate 126,764 downwards.
AAAAATATTATTTATAGAAATTATATTTCTTTCAAGAAAGACTTGATAAGAAACAGATTGACCATTCTTCTAGTTGGCGAAGACTTATTTTTTTTAACTTTGAAGATATTTACATTTATTTTTACTTCCAACATCACCAGTCATGAGTATGAGTGACTTTCAACACCATCAGGAAAACATAGCAGTACCAAGCAACTATTATATCCAATGGAGGCCTCAATCTTTTGTCACAGTGTTAAGAATTCCCAGATTTGGTCCCATCAGTTGCGACCTCCTCAACTGTAACCCACCAGACTCCTCTGTCCATGAGATTCTCCAGGCAAGAATACTGGAGTGGGTTGCCATGCCCTTATCCAGGGGATCTTCCCGACCCCACGATTGAACCTGTCTCTCATGTCTCCTGCATGTTCTTTACCACTAGCATCACCTGGGAAACCCTATATATTGCATATAGCCATGTAAAATTTTATTATTACTTTGAAAATATTTTGGCATTATCTAACTAAGTCAGAGTTGCTCAACCACCTAAATTCATTTCTAGATTAATCCAATGAAATGTTTTGTATATCTGTCCCAGTAACAGGGCCAGCATCATGGATGTACAACCTGTGCAGACACATTGTGCTCTGTGCTTATAGGAGCTCAACATTTTGTTTTATTGTCAAAACAATCTGTCATCATTGTGTAATTCTTAATGTATTTTTGGACAAGGGGCTCTGCACTTTTATTTTGCACTGGGCTCCCTAAATTTTGCAGATAGTCCTAGGAGATGTACACAAAATGCAAAAAATATTGTATATTGTAGTAAAATTCTCTAAACAACCAAGATGTCTATCACTGTAAAGTGAATTTTTGTACTCTGTGTCTGTCATTTTTACATATGAGAGAAAGACAGAAAGTGAGACAAAGACACAACATACCACACATGAGCATATATATATATATATATATACAAAATGCAAAAAATATTGTATATTGTAGTAAAATTCTCTAAACAACCAAGATGTCTATCACTGTAAAGTGAATTTTTGTACTCTGTGTCTGTCATTTTTACATATGAGAGAAAGACAGAAAGTGAGACAAAGACACAACATACCACACATGAGCATATATATATATATATATATACACGCACACACACCCATGCAACTTGATTTTAGCCAGTAGATTGTGATATCACTTAGTGATGTGATACTAGGCACTCATAATTGCTTGAAAGGTGTTTGTGTGGTAGAGTTTTCTTTCTTGAATTTCAGACTTCTCCATGGAAGTACATATATTTAAAAGCTCACTAGTATTAGAAAAAAGAATCAGAGTTGCCTCAGCCAAAATTCAGTCCAGCTGACTGTGACATGGATATCCAGATGACTTGTAGAGAAAAGGAAATAAATGAAAAAAGGGGACCTTCAGCCAAAGCAGAAAAGTAGAGCATCTCGTAGAACCAACTTCTATGCACCTTTTATCCAATTTGCCTGTCTGCCTCATTCTTGTCTACTGGCTCCCACCTTACCTGTTGAGGCAAGCTCCATCACCACTTAACTATATCCTAACATTTTATACTGATATACTGGTATTCCAACAGTAAAATCAATAAAACACTTTCTGTCTTAAGTAATTTACAACATGATTTTGAAGGGCAAATTTTTGTGTTCAAAGTTTTGTGAGTAAGAGTGAACAATGGAGACTCCAATATTGCTAGTTGATTTAGAAATCAGAGCTCTGCTATTTAACATGAACATTAATTCTGCAATTTTCATCTTCTGTAAAATACAGTTTCCATATCTCTGAACTGAGTACAGTAAAACTCTCTTCATAAGTTTGTTCTAAGAGGTAAACAAGATGAGAGTTTATTTCATTAAACTTTAAAGAAATACATACGCAAATACAGTGAGGATCTGCATGGATTATCTGGCTATGGACATACATGTAGATTGTATGTGAGTAATTCAAGCATATGGAATACAAGAGTATGATGTGGGATGAGGATTTCACCACAGATTTACTGACTTAACTATTATAGGTTTGGGGTTGTATGAACATAAAGACTTTGTCTTAAAAAAAATATCTCATGGAGAATCAGATCCTCTACTTTTTAACCAGTTGTCAATTCTAAAATCAATGAGTAGAAGTTTTGCCATCCTCATCTACACCTTAGCAGAACAATTGTTATTTAGTTCTTGTCTTTACTCTTCTTATAAATTAGTACTTCAAGTACCTGAGGAAGAGGTCCGTTTTAGAGAATTCAGTCACCTTACAAATGAGTGTTATTTTGAGGGAAAAATCAGAAATGCAGCAGCCATTCAACACTAAAAATGTAACTAATACTCTTAAAGAAAAGGCCAAAGCCAAAACAAAGAAACAAGAATAAAGAAGCAAGTAAAAACTACTATAACTTTTTGTGCTAAGTACCAATATTATTAATTTGAACATAATATTGTTATTTTTCCAAGTTAATTCTGTGATTATTCCAACTTAAACAGTTTAGTCTATTTTACAGATATTGGCCTTCAGCAGAAAAAATTTGCCAATACATTCCCATCTGCAGGTACATATGCTTTAAGATTTCTTTCTTTCAGGTGACGGAAAGTTAATATATGCTACTTTAAAAAATGCCTTAATTTTCTTTCATTTTTACTGAAGACAGGCAGATAAACACCTATGGGCAAATCTCTACCTGCAGGCATGAGTATGCTTTAAGAGAAATTCTCTTAAGTTATGCAAGATGCTTTTAGGAGGAATTCTTTAGAGTGTTAGCTAATTACAACCCTGCTCTGAAAAAAATGTTTACTATGAATATTCTTGGAGCTTTTCCAGTATTGCAGTCTGTATTTCAGTCTGTTTGCTCACACTTTCAGGACATAAAAGAAATAAATACAACATAAAAAATAAAAAAAAAAAAACCTTATTTTAAGATTTTTATTAAAACAGTATCCTTACTCTTGGTTTAAAATCTCAATTGATGGTTGGTGTAAATATGAAGCATTAATTCTCAACACAATCTGTTCAAACTAATAATTGAATAAAAAGTAACTACATGCCATTTATTTCAGAAACTAAAACAAAAAATTGTTATTGCAATTGTAAGTATTTATACCAAAAATAGAATAGCTTATTTTGATTCTTCTATGGAAAATCACAGAAATCACAAGGAGATACTCTCTCATCAGATGTGTATAAGAGACAGGCATATAGCCATGTAAAATTTCATTCAGCATTAGAACATAACTCTGATCTACATTCTCTGAATCCTAATCTCAGTCTGATTTACAATGGATAAAAATGTATGGATTTATTTATGATGGATTAAAATATACAAATATTTTACTTATATTTTCACTCAACCATCATTCCCATTTTTGGCAATTTCATTTCACTCAATTTATCATTTGTAATGCAACATTCTTGATACAAAAAAAGCTATTTGCATCAAGAATCAGAACATTCTAATACTCTCTAAATGCATTATTTTTGACTTAGAATGTTATTGCAATCTTCAAAAGTAATGCTTTCAAATATTTTATAACTAATTAACATATTTAGTAGTGTTGTCAGCCTCAGTCAGGAAACTTAGCTAGCTCAGAAAGTACATCCCATCACTAGTGTATGCCCTCGGGAAAATTATTTTCTCTTATTGAAGCAAACCATTAATAGATGTTGAATTTTTATTCATCTATAATACCCCCAATAACATTAGAAGCATTTAACTATGGCTGGGAAACACAAAATGTGATGTCTTATTGCATTTGGGCTACTTTAGCAAAATACTGTAGCTGGGTCCTTTGCAAAATAAAATACTTTATTGCTCACAGTTCTGAAAGCTGGAAATCTAAGATCAGGATACTAGCATTGTCGAACGCAGGTCACAGACTTCTCATTGTATTGTTCACATGGCAGAAGAGGTTAGGAATCTCTCTGGAGCATCTTTTATAAGGCAATAATGCCATTCATCCACCCCACTCCAGTACTCTTGCCTGGAAAATCCCATGGATGGAGGAGCCTGGTAGGCTACAGTCCATGGGGTCACACAGAGTCAGACACGACTGAGCGACTTCACTTTCACTTTTCACTTTCATGCATTGGAGAAGGAAATGGCAACCCACTCCAGTATTCTTGCCTGGAGAATCCCAGGGACAGGGGAGCCTGGTGGACTGCCATCTATGGGGTCGCACAGAGTCGGACACGACTGATGTGACTTAGCAGCAGCAGCAGCAGCAGCAATGCCATTCATCAGTGACTTAAGTGTCTTCTGAAAGCCCCATATTCTAACAACCCCACCTTAGAAGGTTAGGATTTCAACATATGACATTTGGGGAGACATAAACATTCAGACCATAGCAATGATATAAATTGCAGGTGTAAGAGGTTACAAAAGCCTAATGGTTGAAAGAATCCTTAAAATCCCTAACCAATTTGTACTAGGTGACTTAAAGTTGGAGAAGGCAATGGCAATACTGAGCGACTTCACTTTCACTTTTCACTTTCATGCATTGGAGAAGGAAATGGCAACCCACTCCAGTATTCTTGCCTGGAGAATCCCAGGGACAGGGGAGCCTGGTGGACTGCCATCTATGGGGTCGCACAGAGTCGGACACGACTGATGTGACTTAGCAGCAGCAGCAGCAGCAGCAATGCCATTCATCAGTGACTTAAGTGTCTTCTGAAAGCCCCATATTCTAACAACCCCACCTTAGAAGGTTAGGATTTCAACATATGACATTTGGGGAGACATAAACATTCAGACCATAGCAATGATATAAATTGCAGGTGTAAGAGGTTACAAAAGCCTAATGGTTGAAAGAATCCTTAAAATCCCTAACCAATTTGTACTAGGTGACTTAAAGTTGGAGAAGGCAATGGCAACCCACTCCAGTACTCTTGCCTGGAAAATCCCATGGATGGAGGAGCCCAGTGGGCTGCAGTCCATGGGGTCGCGAAAAGTCAGACACGACTGAGAGACTTCACTTTCACTTTTCACTTTCATGCATTGGAGAAGGAAATGACAACCCACTCCAGTGTTCTTGCCTGGAGAATCCCAGGGACAGTGAGCTTGGTGGGCTGCCATCTGTGGGGTCACACAGTCAGACACAACTGAAGTGACTTAGCAGCAGCAGCAACAGCAGACCTTAAAGTAAAATACCCCTCAATAAGTCTCTCAGAATACTAATGCTAAATTCTAAGCATTTTTTAAAGGGAGATTAGGTGAGATGTGCTGGGTAGTATCATAAGTACTCAGCCATTTATGAATGGAAATAGGAGACCCCAGATAAGGACACCCTGACCATCTGCTACCTGGATAGAGAAGTGAGGATGTCCCCATCACCCCAGTGATGGAAATATTTGAAAGGGAAAAAATGACAATGGTTTGAGATTTGTCCATTATCAATTCCACTTACATCCTCTGGTCAGAAAATTGTTTGATCTGATTTCCATTATGCTAGCATTTCTGGATAAACATTCTTTCTTGTTCTACCTCAGGACAACTCCCACATTCACTGAACTCCCAAATACCAAGTTCCTAGATGTTTTATTGGACAAGATAGCAAAGGCTACTAATTACCCTTCATGTTAACTTATAAATATGCTTAGAACTGATGGGCAGAAAGATATAAAAATCTATGTGCTGAAGAAAGAGGGGTAACATTTTTAATATTTCTAGGGAACATACCATTTATTAGGTAGGATGGGGAAAATAAACATGCAAATAATGTTTTCAACACAGATGGTATAGGAAAAACTATACTCATTGGAAAGTTCCATTTAAATTATAGATACTATATAACACAAAAGTTCAAGAGGTTTGGGACCACATAAACCCCCACCTCCTTTTTTAAGAAATTCCCTAGATGATTCTTTTCCAGTTAGCATCATCATAAATTTCCAAAGAATATTTAGGAATTAATGTCCTACATGGTTTGCAAAGTGATTTTCATAACAAGGGCATTTGAATTATTTTACTACACTCCTAAAGACTCTTCAGTGGTTCCCTATGGCCTTCAGAATAATATAAAATCTATATAGTGTGAATTTTTTTGTTTTTAAATGAAGGTCCTGTACATGCACTTACTTTCCTAAGTTAACACACCATATTCTGAACACAGCTCCAGTCATCTGAGACAGTTTTCTTCTTTCTCAAATGTATTGCCTTACCTCCATCTCCATAAATTTATGAACAGTTTCTGCTCAAAGAATTATCAAAATAGTGTTAAAGATTTCCAGTTTCCAGAGCTTGGAAGGCATCACTCCAGTCCTTACAGCAAGAAAAAAATCTGAGCAAATTGGAAATAACAACTGCTAAATCCATTGGAGAAATTGGTCACAGGGCAGATGCACTGCTTCCCAAACCAGAGACAGGCAGGAAGTTACAGGAAAACCACAGCTTAAACAGAACAGAAGTCCAGAAGTGGAAGCCCACATTTGAAATCATACAGAATGACGTATTCAAGGAAGTCAGTATTAAAGGAAGACTTTAAACGGTATTAATTTCTCTGAGTTCAGATAGGACTAACTTTGTAGTTTAAAACTCCAAGGAGACCCATTCTCTGGTGAGCTTGACAGACTTCCATCAGTTTATCCTACTGGATATCTATCTGGTTCTCATTGTGAAGACTGGAAAAAGTCCCTTCACACTTCCAGCAGAAGCAGGGGGAAAAAAGAAACATTTTAAAATACACTCTAGTCAAGGCTATGGTTTTTCCTGTGGTCATGTATGGATGTGAGAGTTGGACTGTGAAGAAGGCTGAGCACCGAAGAATTGATGCTTTTGAACTGTGGTGTTGGAGAAGACTCTTGAGAGTTCCTTGGACTGCAAGGAGATCCAACCAGTCCATTCTGAAGGAGATCAACCCTGGGATTTCTTTGGAAGGAATGATGCTAAAGCTGAAACTCCAGTACTTTGGCCACCTCATGCGAAGAGTTGACTCATTGGAAAAGACTCTGATGCTGGGAGGGATTGGGGGCAGGAGGAGAAGGGGACGACCGAGGATGAGATGGCTGGATGGCATCACGGACTCGATGGACGTGAGTCTGAGTGAACTCCGAGAGATGGTGATGAACAGGGAGGCCTGGCGTGCTGCGATTCATGGAGTCTCAAAGAGTCAGACACGACTGAGCGACTGAACTGAACTGAACTGAAAATACACTCAGAGTCCTCTGTTCCCTTTCATAACACTTTCCCTCAAAGGAAGTAACAAACTGGGATGTTAACAAGACTTAACTTACATGGAGAGGAATCAGAGATCAAATTCCAAACATCCACTGGATCATCAAAAAAGCAAGAGAGTTCCAGAAAAACATCTATTTCTGCTTTATTGACTATGCCAAAGCCTTTGATGGTGTGGATCACAAAAAACTGTGGAAAATTCTGAAAGAGATGGGAATACCAGATCACCTGACCTGCCTCTTGAGAAACCTATATGCAGGTCAGGAAGCAACAGTTAGAACTGGACATGGAACAACAGACTGGTTCCAAATAGGAAAAAGAATACGTCAAGGCTGTAGATTGTCACCCTGCTTATTTAACTTATATGCAGAGTACATCATGAGAAGTGCTGGGCTGGATGAAGCACAATCTGGAATCAAGATTGCCGGGAGAAATATCAATAATCTCAGATATGCAGATGACACCACCCGTATGGCAGAAAGTGAAGAGGAACTAAAAAGCCTCCTGTTGAAAGTGAAAGAGGAGAGTGAAAAAGCTGGCATAAGGCTCAACATTCAAAAAACTAAGATCATGGCATCTGGTCCCATCATTTCATGGCAAATAGATGGGGAAACAGTGTCAGGCTTTATTTTTTGGGGCTCCAAAATCACTGCAGATGGTGGTAATTGTAGCCATGAAATTAAAAGATGCTTGCTCCTTGGAAGGAAAGTTATGACCAACCTAGATAGCATATTCAAAAGCAGAGATATTGCTTTACCAACAAAGATCTGTCTAGTCAAGGCTATGGTTTTTCCAGTGGTCATGTATGGATGTGAGAGTTAGACTATAAGGAAAGCTGAGTGCCTAAGAATTGATGCTTTTAAACTGTGGTGTTGGAGAAGACTCTTGAGAGTCCCTTGGACTGCAAGGAGATCCAACCAGTCCATCCTAAGGAGATCAGTCCTGGGTGTTCATTGGAAGGACTGATGCTGAAGCTGCAACTCCAATACTTTGGCCACCTCATGCAAAGAGCTGACTCATTGGAAAAGACCTTGAAGCTGGGAGGGATTGGGGGCAGGAGGAGAATGAGATGACAGAGGATGATATGTCTGGATGGCATCACTGACTCGATGGACATGAGTTTGAGTGAACTCCGGGAGTTGGTGATGGACAGGGAGGCCTGCTGCGATCCATGGGGTCAAAAACAGTCTGACACAACTGACCGATTGAACTGAACTGAACTTACATGGGAATACCCAACTCAAATGTACTGAAGATTAAGGTCTGGGCTTTCCTGGAGGCTCAGTGATAAAGAATCCACCTGCCAATGCAGTTGGAAGATGAAGGTTGGATCCCTGGTCCAGGAAGATCCCATAAGCAACAGAGCAACTAAGCCCATGTGCCACAACTATTAAGCCTGTGCTCTGGAGCCTGGGGGCCACAACTACTGAGCCCATGTGCTGCAACTATTGAAGCTTGAGAGCCCTAAAGCCTGTGCTCCACAACAACAGAAGACACTGCAATGAGACGTCCACACACAGCAATAAGAATAGCCCAGGCTCATGACATCTAGAGGAAAGGTGCAATGAAGCCCCAACACAGCCAAAGCAAAAACAAATAAATAAATAAAATTATAAAATAAAAAAAGACTAAGCCTTATTCACAGGATTAGAGAGAACCCTGCCTATCTGCTCCCCCCTCACATTTAACTAACACAAGTTCTCTGTATAATAAAAGGAACAAAACCTAAAAGAAATTCTAGCCTCAAATTTTATTTAAAGCATATTTAAGGACAATGGAGAACACTAGAGAAATTTTTAGCATTTGAGACAAGAGCTATAGCAAACAGTTCAGTTCAGTTGCTCAGTCGTGTCCGACTATTTTTGACCCCATGAACTGCACCATGCCAGGCCTCCCTGTCCATCACCAACTCCCGGAGTTTACTCAAACTCATGTCCATCGAGTTGGTGATGCCATCCAGCCGTCTCATCTTCTGTCGTCCCCTTCTCCTCCTGCCCCCAATCCCTCCCATAATCAGGGTCTTTCCCAAGGAGTCAACTCTTTGCATGAGGTGGCCAAAGTATTGGAGTTTCAGCTTTAGGATCAGTCCTTCCCATGAACACCCAGGACTGATCTCCTTTAGAAGGGACTGGTTGGATCTCCTTGCAGTCCAAGGGACTCTCAAGAGTCTTCTCCAACACCACAGTTCAAAAACATCAATTCTTCGGCGCTCAGCTTTCTTCACAGTCCAACTCTGACATCCATACATGACCACTGGAAAAACCATAGCCTTGACAAGATGGATCTTCGTTGGCAAAGTAATGTCTCTGCTTTTGAATATGTTATCTAGGTTGGTCATAACTTTCCTTCCAAGGAGTAAGCGCCTTTTAATTTCATGGCTGCAATCACCATCTGCAGTGATTTTGGAGCCCCCCAAAATAAAGTCTGACACTGTTTCCACTGTTTCCCCATCTATTTGCCATGAAATGATGGGACCAGATGCCATGATCTTGGTTTTCTGAATGTTGAGCTTTAAGCCAACTTTTTCACTCTCCTCTTTCACTTCCATCAAGAGGCTCTTTAGTTCCTCTTCACTTTCTGCCATAAGGATGGTGTCATCTGCATATCTGAGGGTATTGATATTTCTCCCGGCAATCTTGATTCCAGCTGTGCTTCTTCCAGCCCAGCGTTTCTCATGATGTACTCTGTTACTATTGCTACTGCTAAGTCACTTCAGTCATGTGTACTCTGCATACAAGTTAAATAAGCAGGGTGACAATATACAGCTTTGAGGTATTCCTTTTCCAATTTGGAAACAGTCTGTTGTTCCATGTCCAGTTCTAACTGTTGCTTCCTGACCTGCATATAGGCTTCTGAAGAGGCAGGTCAGGTCACCTTGTATTCCCATCTACTGAAGAATTTTCCACAGTTTATTGTGATCCACACAGTCAAAGGCTTTGGCATAGTCAATAAAGCAGAAGTAGATGTTTTTCTGGAACTCTCTTGTTTTTTCAATGATCCAACGGATGTTGGCAATTTGATCTCTGCTTCCTGTGCCTTTTCTAAAACCAGCTTGAACATCAGGAAGTTCACAGTTCACATACTGCTGAAGCCTGGCTTGGAGAATTTTGAGCATTACTTTACTAACGTGTTAGATGAGTGCAATTTTGCAGTAGTTTGAGCATTCTTTGGCATTGTCTTTCTTTGGGATTGGAATGAAAACTGACCTTTTCCAGTCCTGTGGCCACTGCTGAGTTTTCCAAATTCGCTGGCATATTGAGTGCAGCACTTTCACAGCATCATCTTTCAGGATTTGAAACAGCTCAACTGGAATGCCATCACCTCCACTAGCTTTGTTCATAGTGATGCTTTCTAAGGCCCACTTGACTTCACATTCCAAGATGTCTAGCTCTATGTGAGTGATCACACCATCATGATTATCTGGGTCGTGAGATATTTTTTGTACAACAAACAATAACCACAGCCTAATTTCTAGCCAGATAAACGTACAACCTCACAGTAAAGGCTTATCTACCTTGATTTTTTTTTTTTTTTACCTGATATGTGTCTGGTTTTCAGCAAAAAATTATAAGTCATGATAAAAGGCAGTAATCAAAGTCTAAAGAGACAAACTAAGCATCCAAACCCAGACTCAGATACCAAAGTAATTTGGAATTATCAGATGGAGAATTTAAAATAACTATTGATTCATATTTTAATAGCTCTAATGGATTAAGTCGATAATATGCAAGAATAGAAGGGTGGGCTAAGCAGAGGGATGGGAATATGAAAAGAAAAGTAGATACTAGAAATAAAAAATACTGCAATAGAAATGAAGAATGCCTCTGTTGAGTAAATAGTAACACTGAACATGGCAGAAGAAAGAATCAGTGAGCTTTAAGATACACTACTTGACACTTGCAAAACTGAAATGCAAAGAGCCAAAAATGAAAGATATATAATTTAATATGAAGAACTGTGAGAAAATTACATAAAGGGTACAATATGCAAGATGAGAATACCTGAAAAAGGGGAGAGACAGGAATGTAAGAAACATCAAACCACAGAATTAGGAATCTCAGCACTAAGAAGCATAGCTACCATAATATCTGCAGCTAGGAATATATTTAAACACAGCTAGGCAAAAAAATCAAAGACAAAGAGAATTTTCTTTTCTTTTTTTTTTTTGTTGTGGTAGCCAAAGTCTTTAATAGAAGTGCACTAGGGAAGTGCCTGTCCACCCTCCACCCCAGAAATAGACTGGGTGATGAAGGTCTGTTGTCAGCAGAAGAGTCTGGGGATCCCTCCTCCTGTCAGCCTTGGTTCTTGGTAAGGAGGCAAAGAAGAATCTGAGGTCTTACCCACTGCAGGAGAGTTAATTGAAGATTAGAAAAGAACAGAGAGGGTAACTCAAGAGAGAAGTGAGCCAGGCCAAGGAAGGCAAAGACCCCAGAGGTCTGGGGTGTAGAGTTTTTAAGACAAAGTTTTTGAGTAACTCAGAAGATCATTGATTGACAGTCTTACTTGACAGCAGCAGGTTCTATAAGGAGGTTCTACTGCACATGTCCCTTCCATAATTCCTTCTGTGATAATTAGATATATCATTCATAGACTACTTATGAATATATAATAAGCCCAATGGACGCCACAGGTTATATGAGTGCATGAGATGTGCCTGGAGTGTGCACAGAATGTGCGCGTGGGCTGTGTGTGCGGTGTGCACATGTGCTAGAGTAAGGTAAAACCTGCTAGTGGGCTGGTGTGGGATTTTTCCTCACCTGACTGTTTTGGAGTACAGATGGCAACTGTTTGGAGTATGGTTAGTAAATAGCTTAGGGGGATGAGGCGGTTATTGGACTTCCAGTCTTCGGGGTACTTCTCTGTAGCTCAAGGCTAATTTCCTGACTAAGAGATCAGAAGTTGTTAGCCGCAGGTATACCTCGGGCCGCTGCTGTTGGCTCCTAGCGAGGGAAGCTCTTGAGGTACAGCTGGAAGAACTTGCTTTCCTGAGTGACACGCTCCAAGCATTACTTTTCAAGGTACTCAGGATTAAAAATCCCGTCTTGAAGTCATTTTCACCTCAGGTGCCCCCGCCATTCCCAGAAAGAGCTGCTTGACCATCTCGTAAGCGTCTGTGTCCTCAAAGGCACAGTAGTTCTGAAGGACTTAAGCTTGAAGTGGGCCAGCTCGGGTACCACCAGCTCTGGAACCATTTACTAGACCTGCACTGAACTTGCGGTCACAACCATGGAAGCTGGTTCCCTTGGTGCCGGGGCCTTGTAGATGGTGCGCTGACCCCACTTCCTGGTCCGCCCCACTCAGGAGGCCCAAGCCAGGGCCTGCTCTTCAGGCACAGCCACGCAACCCCAGCCCAAAGTGAAAATCTTAAGAGGATAAAATACCTCAACCTAGATAGCATATTCAAAAGCAGAGACATTACTTTAACGACTAAGGTCCATCTAGTCAAGGCTATGGTTTTTCCTGTGGTCATGTATGGATGTGAGAGTTGGACTGTGAAGAAGGCTGAGCACCAAAGAATTGATGCTTTTGAACTGTGGTGTTGGAGAAGACCCTTGAGAGTCCCTTGGACTGCAAGGAGATCCAACCAGTCCATTCTGAAGGAGATCAGCCCTGGGATTTCTTTGGAAGGAATGATGCTAAAGCTGAAACTCCAGTACTTTGGCCACCTCATGCGAAGAGTTGACTCATTAGAAAAGACTCTGATGCTGGGAAGGATTGGGGGCAGGAGGAGAAGGGGACGACAGAGGATGAGATGGCTGGATGGCATCACTGACTCAATGGACATGAGTCTGAGTGAACTCCGGGAGCTGGTGACAGACAGGGAGGCCTGGTGTGCTGCGATTCATGGGGTTGCAAAGAGTCGGACATGACTGAGCGACTGAACTGATAGAGGAAAATGATAATTTCATCAGACTTCAGAAAACGTGCAAGCAACAAATGCACACAATGAAATATTTATGTAATTTTTTTAAAAAGAAATAAAACTCTAGCAACTTAAGACTCTTTATCCAGCAACATTATCATTCAAAACTGAAGAAGTATAGTCAAACAAAAATGGAGGGAATTAGTTACCAGGAGACCTGCTTTGCAAGAAATCTTCAAAGTTCTACAGAGAGAAGGAAAATCATAAAGGTCTGAAAATCAGGTCTGCATTAAGAAAGGAAAAGCTTTAGACTGTAATAAATAAAGGTAAAATGATGTATTTTATTTTTCTGATGAGATAAAAAGGATCAAAAATAATAATAGCAATTATATATGTAGTGAATATAACTTATTATGGATAAATGAAATAAATGACAAGTTTGTTAGGAGTGGAAAGAATAAATTTGAAATATTCTTATAAAGCATTGACCTACTTGTGAAGTAATACAATGTTATTTGAAAAGTGGACTTGGATTAATCAAAATGTTTATTGTAGATGTTAGAACAATCATGATTTAAAAAAAAAAAAGTAGAAAAGATAAGAGAAAAAAAATGGAAACATATGAAATAGTTAAAACCAAAGAGGAAAAAAATAGAATGGATGAAATAATAATAATAATGAAAGTGAAAGTAAAGTCACTCAGTCGTGTCCGACTCTTTGCGTCCCTGTGGACTGTAGCCTACTAGGCTTCTCTGTCCATGGGATTCTCCAGGCAAGAATACTGGAGTGGGTTACCATGTCCTTCTCCATGGGATCTTCCCAACCAGGGATCACACCAAAGTCTCCCACATTGGAGGTAGACGCTTTAACCTCTGAGCCACCAGGGAAGCCCTAATAATAATAGAGGCAATGAATAGGAAAAAAAAAAAGCGTTCTTCTTGTCTTTTCTGAGACAGTAAAATTTTCAGGAGTTTTTGGGGAGGAAAGAAGTCCATTAGAGTAGTACTCCATTTTGTTTATTAAATATATGGTCATGACTATTTTGTAACTATTATAAGGAAGACTTCTGATTCATTTGCAAGTTACCCTAATTAACGTATAGGAGAGTATTTTGTGGATAATATGTAAATTTAGGTAACATTCATGAATTCTTGGCTGGCAGCTCTGAGAAACTGGGTAATAGGCAAATACATTTCCAAGTTAGGAATAAAATTTACTTTTAAATTTTACAAAAGAGATTGCACATGTAAAAGTATACAGAATAAGGATATATCTCTAGAACTTTCTTTTTAATCTCTCAATTCCTCTTGCTAAAAGAAAATTCATAAACTATCACAAACTCTTACTTTTATTATCTTGAAATTTTTCTATTTTAGATCAGTTTACATGAAAGAAAAAGTTGTTCTTCATCATGGTTCTGTTTAACTGCATAAAAGTTATTATGTTATTTTGAAATATAATTCAGTTCAGTTCAGTTCAGTCACTCAGTCGTGTCCGACTCTTTGCGACCCCATGAATCGCAGCACGCCAGGCCTCCCTGTTCGTCACCATCTCTCGGAGTTCACTCAGACTCACATCCATCGAGTCAATGATGCCATCCAGCCATCTCATCCTCGGTCGTCCCCTTCTCCTCCTGCCCCCAATCCCTCCCAGCATCAGAGTCTTTTCCAATGAGTCAACTCTTCGCATGAGGTGGCCAAAGTACTGGAGTTTCAGCTTTAGCATCATTCCTTCCAAAGAAATCCCAGGGCTGATCTCCTTCAGAATGGACTGGTTGGATCTCCCTGCAGTCCAAGGGACTCTCAAGGGTCTTCTCCAACACCACAGTTCAAAAGCATCAATTCTTCGGCGATCAGCCTTCCTCACAGTCCAACTCTCACATCCATACATGACCACAGGAAAAACCATAGCCTAGAGTAAACGGAACTGGCATATTTATATATGAGCATATTTCTCTATATATAATTAATATAAACAAGCAAAGAATGCAAAATAAGCCACCAGATCCAATAATTTAAATCAGATTAGTCAAATGTACATATTCATCATGATTTAAAAATTTTTTCTCAAGTAACTATGGCTTAATTCTACTTATATCTTCAAAACAGACAAAACTAGTTCTTAGTTACTCCCTTATCTTTAATAGCTTTAACTAAAATTGTAATAATTAACCATAAAAGTAAAATAAATATGTCATTTTTCATGCTTTAGTGATAAATTTTCAAATCAAATCCTAGCCTTTGGCAATTATATAATTTTACTTCTCACTATTTTGGAGGCTGGAAAACCCAAGATCAAGGCATTGGCAGATTGAGTGTCCAGCAAGAGCCACCTTCCTGGTTCAGAGATGGCCATTTTTCACTCTGTCCTCAATGATGCAAGGGGTGAGAGAGCTCTAAAGGGTATCTTTTATTGTTGTTCAGTCACTAAGTCATGTTCAACTCTTTCCAAACTCATGGACTGAAGCACACCCGACTCCTCTGTTCTGCACTATTTCCCAGAGTATGCTCAAATTCAAGTCCATTCAGTTGGTAATGCTCCCTAACCATCTCATTCTTTGCTGCCCCCTTTTCCTTTTGCCTTTAATCTTTCCTTTTTCCAGTGTGTCAGCTCTTTGCATCGGGTGGCCAAAGTATTGGAGTTTCAGCTGCAGTCTTTCCAATGAATATTCAGGGTTGATTTTCCTTTAGAATTGACTGGTTTGATCTTCTTGCCGTCCAAGGGGCTCTCAAAAGTCTTCTCTAGTGCCACAATTCAAAAACATCAATTTTTTGGTGCTTAGAATTTTTTGTGGTCCAATTCTCACATCCATACATGAATACTAAGAAAACCATAGCTTTGAGTATGCAGACCCTTGTTGGCAAAGTGATGTCTATACTTTTTTATACACTATCTAGGTTTGTCATAGCTTTTCCTCCAAGGAGCGAGTGTCTTTTAAATTCATGGCTGAAGTCACCGTCCACAGTGATTTTGGAGCCCAAGAAAAGAAAATCTGTCACTGCTTTCACTTTTCCCCTTCTATTTGCCAGGAGGTAATGTAGGAGACCTGGGTTTGATCTCTGGGTCAGAAGATCACCTGGAGAAGGAAATGGCAACCCACTCTAATACTCTTGCCTGGAAAATTCCATGGACAGAGGAGCATGGTAGGCTACAGTCCATGGGGTTGCAAAGAGTTGGACATGACTGAGCGACTTCACTTGGCTTGACTGATGGGATCAGATACCATGATCTTAGTTTTTATTACGCTGTTTCAAGCTAGCTTTTTCACTCTCCTCTTTCACCTCCATCAAGAGACTTCCTAAAGCCCATTTGACTTCATGCTCCAAGATGTCTAGCTCTAGGTGAGTGACCACACTATCATGGTTATCTAAGTCATTAAAACCTTTTTTCATATAGATTTTTGGTGTATTTTTGCCACCTCTTCTTAATCTCTTCTGTTTCTATTAGGTCGTTACAGTTTCTGTTCTTTATTGTGCCCATCTTTGCTTGAAGTGTTTCCTTGGGATCTCCAATTTCCTTGAAGAGATCCCTAGCCTTTCCCATTCTATTGTTTTTATTGTTTTCCTCTATTTATTTGTGTTGTTCATTTAAGAAGGTCTTCTCATCTTTCCTTGCTAGTCTCTGGAACTCTGCATTTAGTTAGGTATATGTTCCCCTTTCTTCCTTGCTTTTTGCTTCTTTTCTTTCCTCAGAAAGCCTCCTCAGACCACCTCTTTGCCTTCTTGCATTTCATTTTCTTTGGGGTGGTTTTGGTCACTGCCTCCTGTACAGTGTTATGGACATCCATCCATAGGTCTTCAGGCATTCTGTCTACTAGATCTAGTCCCTTGAATCTATTCATCACCTCCACTGTATACTCATAAGGAATTTGATTTAAGTCATACCTGAATGGCATAGTGGTTTTCCCTACCTTCTTCAATTTAAGCTTGAGTGTTGCAATAAGAAGTTCATGACCTGAGCCATGGTCAGCTGCAGGTCTTGCTTTTACTGAATGTATAGAGCTTCTCCATCTTTGGTTGCAAAGAACACAATCAATTTCATTTTTGGGGTTGACCATTGGGTGATGTCCATGTGTAGAGTTGTCTCTTGTGTTGTTGTAAAAGGGTATTTGCTATGATAAGTGTGTTCTCTTCATAAAACTCTGTTAGCATTTGCCCTGCTTCATTTTGTACTCCAAGGCCTAGCTTGCCTGTTATTCTGCATATCACTTGATTTTGTACTTTTACATTCCAATTGCCTATGATAAATTGGAAAAAGCATCTCTTTTTTTGGTGTTCTAGAAGTTGTTTTAAGTCTTATAGAACTGATCAACTTCACCTTGTTTGGCATCAGCGGTTGTGGCATAGACTTGAATTACTGTAAGGTTGGATCCTTGCCTTGGCAATAAAACAAGATAATTCTGTCGTTTTTGAGATTGCACCCAAGTATTGCATTTCAGACTCTTTTGTTGACTATGAGGACTATTCTATTTCATATAAGAGTTTCTTGCCCACAGTAGTAGATATGATGGTCATCTGAGTTATATTCTGCTCCTGTCCATTTTAGTTCACTGATTTCTAAGGTGCCAATGTTCGATCTTGCCATCTCCTACTTGACCACATCCAATTTACCTTGATTCATGGACCTAACATTCCAGGTTCCTATGCATTATTGTTCATTATATCATTGGACTTTACTTTCACCACCAGCCACATCCACAGCCAAGTATCATTTCTACTTTGGTCCAGCTGCTTCATTCTTTCTGTTAGTCATTACCCTCCAGTCTTCCCCAACAGCATATTGAATACCTTCTGACCTGGGGGACTCATCATCTGATGTCATATCTTCTTGCCTTTTCATACTATCCATGGTATTCTCAAGGGAAGAATACTGGAGTGGTTTGCATTTTCTCCTCCAGTGGACCATGTTTTGTCTGAACTCTTCACTATGACCCACCTGTCTTGGATGTCCCTGCACGGCATGGCTCGTAGCTTCATTGAGTTATACAAGCCTTTTCACCACAAGGCTGTGATCCATGAAGGGAGGTTGTCTTTAATAAGGGCAGTAATCCCATTCCTGAGGGCTAGCAACTCAATTTAGTGACTTCACATCTTTTAATACTATGACATTAGAGGTTAGAAATCAACCTATGAATTTGGGGGGCACACAAACATTCAGTTCATAACAGTGTCATAAATGTTTCTGAAATGATTTTACAACTTTATGAATAAAAAGAGGAATATACCTTTTTTTTTTTTTTTTCCTGGACTCATTATATCTTCCCTAGTCTGAGAAATACCTACAGACACATAAGACATGTTCCACTTAAGGATGGGTTATTATTTCCACTTACCATCTGATACATTTGCCAGCAGCTTTTCCAGTAACTCTAAACTCCCTCTCAAAAGAAATGAGAAATTGGAGATACTAAAGATGGACAGGGAGGCCTGGCAAGCTGTAGTCCATGGGGTCACAAAGAGTCACACATGACTGAGTGACTGAACTGAACTGAACTGAAAGAATTTGGAAGAAAGGTCACATAAACATCTAAAGACTGTAACAAGGGTGCAGTCAGCAGGGACAAATTATCTAGAAGTAATGTAGTTGTGTAGAATTAGAAATGGCTAATTTTAACTATGATTAACCATAGTTAATATTGATTAACAAGGCAGATTCATAATTGACGAGGTAGATTATATTTATTCTACATATTCTATCGTGTGTCAGTCTTTACTCTTTACCCCATCTTTTCAACACTGCTTTTTCTCAATTGTTTTCTTAAACTATGCATAATAACATCCTGTGACGCTCCCATGGTGAAGCCCTGATGTTTAGTATCACTCATATGGACAAAGAGATATTTTCTAAAATTTAACTTTTAATATTTTTCTTTAATAAGCAAACATTCATATACACAGAGATGCTTACATTATTTTTCCTGTTTGAGAATCAGAACTTTATTAATGTTGCAACAATATTGTACTTTAAAGATATTCAATGGGACATGTACAATAGAATGAGTTTTTTTAAATCTCATAAATAAATTATTCCACAATTATATTCATTCATTATTTAACCAGTAGTCCATTCTTTGGTGTCAAGCTCTGTTTTGGTCCTGGTGATACACCGTTGAACAAAACAGACAAAATACTCCTCGCCCCTGTGAAGCTCACATTCTAGTGTAGAATGTCAAACAGTGAAACATAAACAAAATAAATTAATAAATTATATGCTAAAGTGATTATGCCAGGAAAACTAGATTTATGGGTGTGGTAAGTTCTAGAGAGACTGCAACTGGAAAAGAGCTAGACAGAAAAGGCCTCATGGAGAAGTTGACATTTAGGAAAAGGTTTGAAGGAGCAGTGGTAGCGATCAGTGTCTGATGGAAGAGCACTTCAGGAAGAGGAACAAGCCAGGGCAAAGCCGCAGAGTGAGGAGCTTTCCTGCCATGTCACAACAACAACAAAAAGGAGATGACTGTGGCTGGAGGAGAGTGAGCTGGAGAAATAGAAGAAGGAAATAATATCCAAGAGAAAATGTGGGTCTGGTGACCTTGGACCATGTATGTCACAGTAAGAAGTTAATTCTTTGAAGAAAATTAAGGAATCATGGGTGGGTTGTAAGCAGAGGAGTGACAAGACAGCTTTTGTTGTTACAAGGTTGCTCTGACTGCACTTTTTTTTCTCATTTTTATTGAATTATAGTCAATTTACAATGCTGTGTTAGTTTCAGGTGTACAGCAAAGTGACTCATACATATTCAGTGTTCAGTCACTCAGTTGTGTCCAACTCTTTTGCAACTCCAAGGACTGTAGTCCACCAGGATCCTCTGTCCATAGAATTCTCCAGGCAAGAATACTAGAGTAGGTTGCCATTTCCTCCTCCAGGAGATCTCCCCAACCCAGGGATTGAACTCTTGTCTCCTTTAGATGTTTTCCATTATGGCTTACTACGAGATATTGAGTATAAATTCCCTATACATTGTCTTTGTTGGTTATCTATTTATATATAATAGTGTGTATATTTTAATCACAAACTTCTAATTTATTCCCTCCTCTTCCCTTTCCCCTTTGGTAACCATAAGTTTGTTTTCTATGAGTCTGTTTCTATTTTGTAAATAAGTTCATTTGTATCATTTTTCAAATTCTACATGTGAATGGTATCATATGATATTTGTCTTTGTCTGACTTACTTCACTTAATATAATAATCTCTAGGTCCATCCATGTTGCTGTAAATGGCATTATTTCCTTCTTTTTAGCGGCTGAGTGATATTCCATTGTGTATATGTACTCCATCTGCACTTCTAAGAGAAAATTGGATGAAGGCATGTGTTTTGGATAAAAATTGTAAGTATAGTTATAACTATACTAGTTATAGTAGTCATGTATACTGCTGTACCAAACAATCCCATCACCATAGTAAATTACCATGGTAAATTTTGCTTCTCATACCTACATGTCAACCCAGGTTTACAAGGGTTCTCTGCTCATCATGGTCATTAAGGAGCTCAAACAGCCAGAAGCTCTGTCTTGTTGTCATCAACAATGTATAAAGGAGGACAGGGGGTGTGACAAAACATATATCAGCTCTTAAAACTTCTAGTGCCACAGCCATTTACAGTTTATTAGCCAAAGCATTTCACACAGTCGTGTCTAATCTCAAAGAAAAGAGAAAGAAGCAAACCTATCATGAGCCTAGAAGGAGAGAAAAATATTATAGGAAATCTTACAAAAACACAAAGAGGTGATGGTGTCTTAGACGTGGAGGAGAGTGGTGGAAGTGGTGAGAAGTCACTGGATTTGTATATTTTTGTAATATGTAGCCGGCAATATTTCCTGACAAATGAGTATTAGGTATGAAAGAAAGAGAAGAGATGACTGATGGCTTTGGGGGATAGACAACTAGAAAGAAGGAATGTCCATATTTGAGATCAAGGAGATTGAAGATTGAGCAGAATTTGGAGGAGACTTAGAATTACATTTACTACATTTTAGACATTCAGGTGGAGAGCTGAACATACAAGCTGGGGACTGCAGGGAAGATGCCTGCAGTGGAGATGCAAATATTAAAATCAGCAGCAGATAGGTGACATTTAAAGCCATGAGATTAGATGAGATGACTGAGGGAGTTGATAGAGGTCTAAGGACAGAAATATTTCACCAGCTGCTGCAGAATTACAGGCTTTAGTATCTGAATTCAGACGTTAATAGTTTTTCTCTTGATCCATATGATACAGATAAGTCTAGGCCTATTTACCTGCACCATGTTTATCATACCTAGTGTATTTGGAAATATTTATACATTTCCTATAATGAGGCAATATATTTGACATATGCAACCACCAGAACCGCACAGATACTGATCAAGCACAAAGGATATTTGCTACTATGTGGTCACCCCATCTGTAACACTAACTCCTAACTACCTTCAAGACTCCCACTATCTAATAGGTGAAACTCATCTTCACTTCCATAGGCAGCATTTAATTATTAGTTGCCTTCTTATGTTATATAACATTAACCAAATTGTATTATAGAATATGGTGCTTTATGTAAATATTATAAATTTATTTTTTCTTCATAAAACATGAATTCAGTGCATCTTTCTAA
The DNA here is from genome assembly GCA_006410635.1 of Cephalophus harveyi. NCBI lineage: Eukaryota > Metazoa > Chordata > Mammalia > Artiodactyla > Bovidae > Cephalophus > Cephalophus harveyi. The sequence goes on along the minus strand of SJYT01051029.1, from coordinate 105,153 downwards.
TATTTTGGTAACACCATGAAGCAGAGGTCTTGGGACAGAGAAGAACCTTGAATAAGAACATTGAAAAAAGATTAAATATAATCATAATTATACTAACCAAATAAGTTACAACTGTTGGCAATTATCCTAATCCTATTTGACCTTATAATTCACTATGTACCAAGTAAAGCTTTAAAAGTTTTAAAGTAAAAATCAACACAACTTAACAATGCTTTGCTAACCTAAAATTTTAAGTACAATAAAAAGAGAAAACTGTACGATTAATTGTTTCAACACCAGGATACCCTGCTACGTGTTAACTCCTCAGGCACAATATTTCATTCACTTATAGCATAAACGTATAGCATAATGCTATATGACCCAGGAAGCATTTGACTCAGCAAATATTTTGAGAATCTATTTAGCGACAGGTGTTATCCAAAAATAGCAGAAGAGAGATAAAAGGTCAGATTAGTATCCGCCTGTTTACAGTTTACATTCTAGTGAAGGATACAGGAAATAAATACACACCTAAGTCCAAGTTATAGTTTTGGGAAATGACATAAAAAATTAAAGCAGGATGTAGAAATAAAAAATGAAAGGAAGAAGGAGGTTAATAGCTGGGGAGAAGATGTCACCTTTCTGAGATGATAACAAAGTAGATGACAAAAGAATAACAAAGAAAACAGCCCAAAAGAGATTTGGGGAAAGATATTTCTGATGGAAAAGATAATAAAAGAAGGCCTGTGGACAGAAATGACCTAGTGTGTTCAAGGGTAGGAAGGCCAGAAAGCCTGAACAGAAGAGTAGGGGAACAAAACAAAAAGGTAGACAGAGCCAGAGACCTGGGCAGGGGTCATAGTAAGTAGAGCCTTGTAAACCGGAGAATTTGAAATTTACTCAGTGATAGAAAGCCATGAGAAGGTTTTGAGCAAGTTAGAGATATGATTTGATTTATGTTTCCAAAAGATTACTTTGGATTCTGTGTAGAATATAGGTAGTAAATCAGGTGAAATCCTAGAGACCACTTTGTTAATAGATCTTTTAAGTAATTTGGAAAAGAGATGATGATGGTTTGGACTTCTAGCAGTGTAAGTAATTAGAAGTCAAATTTGAAAGCTTATGCTTAAGCTTACAGACAGTAAGCAACCAGCTTACCAATGGCTTAACAGCCAGCCTGCATGTACACTCTGCAGGACTGAGAAAGCAAGGATAAATGCTGTGGTTTTGGTATCACCCACTGATAAAAGGAATATTGAAGGAGTAGGATTTTGAGCTAGGAAATCCAGTTTGATTATGTTAAGTTTTATACACCAAATTAATATTTAAATGAAGATGTTTAGAAGCAGAAATACCAAGTTATGAACTCAGGATACACATTTTAGGATTAGCAGTGTGTAAAATGAATGCAAATCCACAGGAATGTGTGTAATCAACTCAACAGAAAGAAGAAAAGATCTTTGAATGAAGAAATAGACTTTAGGAATTGGTGGAGTGGTCATTAATTAGACTAAATAGGATACATTAAGAAGAAAGAAATTTGGTAGAGGTTTTTGTTTGAGAATCCACAAAGAAAAGTTTTCCTGAAAGAAGGAATGGATTTTGTATAAAGTGATCCTTAATTTCCAGTATGATTGTGGTTAAAATTGATCACTGGGTTGGCCAGGGAAGGTTTTGGTTAACATCAGCAATAGTAATTTCTTAGTATTATTAAACCACTTAGTCAAAATTAGTATTTTACTGCAGTGACAAAGGACAGATAGATATGAATGTGCTAACAACTAGGTATGCTCAGGAAATCAAAGAGGCTTTTGTTTGTTTTTAAATTGGAAATATTTTTCCAATTTGAGTTTGAAATACATTTTGAAACAAAAGGGCTTCCCTGGTGGCTCAGTGGTAAAGAACCTGCCTGCCAATGCAGGAGACACTGGTTAAATTCCTGGATCAGGAAGAATCCTTTGAGAAGGGAATGGTATCCCACTCCAGAATTCTTGCTTGGGAAATCCCAGGGATAGAGGAGCCTGAGGGGCTACGGTTCATGGGGTCACAAAAGAGTTGGACATGATTTAGCAATTAAACAGCAATACATGGGAAATCAGGATATTGAATACACAGTGATTGATAGATTTGTCAATGGAAAGAATAGGTTGATTTTTATTTCTCCTGTTTTCTCAGTGAAAGAAGAAATCAGTCATCAGCACTGAGAGAATACAGAGAGGTGTGATGTGAAGTAAATAGTATAGTTTTTTGAAAGGTAATGAGTAATGTGACTATAGAAATGGGAATTTCTACAGAAATTAATCTGGGTGGTTAAGGAGTAGAATCTGTAAAATAGTGACAGTGGCAATTGTATTAGATTTGAGAAGTATCCAAACAAATATGATAATAATCCTTAAAAAAACTAATTTTTTAAAGAACTGATTTTCTTCCAAATAAATCCAAGAGAGCCAACAAAAATCCTCAGTCATGTCCGACTCTTTGTGACCCCATGGCCTATATAACCCACCAGGCTTCTCTGTCATGGGATTTTTCAGGCAAGAATACTGGAATGGATTGCCATTGCTTCCTCCAGAGGATCTTCCTGACCCAGAGATCAAACCCACATCTCCTGCATCTTCTGCATTGTAGGCAGATTCTTTACCCACTGAGCCATCAGGGAAGCCCAATAAATCCAGAGTGTGAAGTAAATAATCTAGCGCAGTCCCTCCCATCCCAAATGTTCAGAATACTATTTTTATTTGATGAAGTAGGTGTTGTTTTTTTTTTCATTAAAAAAGTGTTACGTAAGTTTGAGTTTCACTGACTTAACCAAACTGAAACAGAGTTTGGTTGATGGTTAGTTTTATATTTTTACACTGCAGGACATAACAGAGCCTTTAATAAGCCACTGGACACTGTGAATCTCCAAGAGGGTGAACGTGAATGTTCCTTTTTTTGTGAAAGGAGAGGATCTGCAAAGAATCTGATTATTTTCCTTTCTCCAGCACACAATCACCCTGGTAAATGTCTACTGGTCCATTTGGGGGAAAGCTATGAAAAAGAGTCAAGTATAAATTTTAGTGTAATTTTGAGAATACAGTTTGGGGAGATCTGATACTTCTGAATTTCAAATATTTTAACCCACTCACTTTTCATTTTATTTCTTCTCCATGACTGCTTTACATAATAACTTCCACCCTCCTTTGTTTTGCTTAGATTAATAAAGTAACTGTTATGAGATTTATTTTGTGAGGTATGACAGTCAACATATCCCTTTGCCTATGGTAATCCAGCAATAACCTGTTGTTTTATTGATTGTAACATTATATGTAACTATGGAAGAAGTAGAAACAGCTTGTCTATTTGAATATGATCTCAGATTTCAAAGAATGCTTTCCTCTGAAGATTGTTACCTTTTAAGTAAACACAATAAAAAAGCAAAACAACCAAAATTTCAAGTTGTTTCAGGGTGGTACTAATGACAAGGAACTTGAGTAAAATGTGCCACATTGTTCATGGTAGCTGAAACGATAATGTGTGAAACTGGGAATGCTATTTTCTTAATTCAGAGGCAGGCAGTGATAGAAAAAATCTAATTTCATCATTTTGTGAAAAACAAAAATTCCCCTGTGCTTTCATAAGATTTTTTTCCTATTTTAGTCCATACATTGAGGTTTCTGAAAGTTTCATTTGCTAATAACTTAATCAGCAATTCAGCGTAGTTGGGTCTGCAATCTAATGCTATTGGAATCAACTTCAAGAATGAAGGCAGCCCAATTTGCTGAGTGATCCCTTCTCTACCAAGTGGCTTGTGAAATCGAGAAGCATCACCTGGGCTTCCCCTTGTTAACTGGAAGTATATTACAAGGCTCAGATTGATGTCTAGGGCCCTTGAGTTCTCTGCTTGCTGCCCACACAATGGCTGTAATCACATTCTGAGCATAGGGAGTTCAGTTTTATCTAAGTGCTCCAAATCCACTGTCTCAAAAAGGGACAGTACAGGATAGAAGTGCCTTTTATTGAAAGATGCTAAAAGCATTTACATCCATGAGAAAAGCTGTGGTTTCCCAAGGATACTCAGAAATGACTAATTGTGTCCGGTGCCAGGTGCATAAAGCAAATCATTTGGTTTGGCTTTCACAGTTCTTAAGGAAAAAAAGGTACATTGTATACAAAGAATCAGCACACTGCTTTTCAAGATGTATTTATTGTTTCTAGGGATGATACCTGCTTTCTTTCTATTTATTATTCCAGTTCAATTTCCTTATATTCTTTTTTCTCTTTTATTTCCGTATTGAATTGTGATCAGAAGAGCAAATGGAATTGCATTTTGCAGAATCCTCTGTTGATTCATATATAAATTTCAGAAAATGTAGAAACTGTCAGGAGATTAGCATTTCTTTCTTGAGATGTTCTTGGTTTGATATCCTTCACACTGAGTGAGATTAATGGCATCAATAGATGGGGCACGTGAGCGTGCATATTTTAGCCCAGCAGTTCTTTTGTGAATGCAACTATCATAGATATTCACAACATTGTTTGTGTTATTCTTCTTTTCAGTTCTAATTTTTATTCTCTGGCTGTATTTTTTTTTTTTTTTTTTAACCTCAGAAGTGGTGTTATATAATTATCACTTTTACTGTTGTGTGTGCCAGATTAAAGAGGTTCATTTTGTCCAACTACTGAAGACTGACCATCACTTCACTTCCGTGGATCCTTTCCAAATATTCCTCAGTTGCCATAATTTGATAACATGAGACACCTCCCTCGCAGAGAAGGCAATGGCAACCCACTCCAGTACTCTTGCCTGGACAATCCCATGGACGGAGGAGCCTGGTAGGCTGCGGTCCATGGGGTCGCTAAGAGTTGGACACAACTGGGTGTCTTCACTTTCACTTTTCACTTTCATGCATTGGAGAAGGAAATGGCAACCCATTCCAGACCTCTTGCCTGGAGAATCCCAAGGACAGGGGAGCCTGGTGGGTTGCCATCTATGGGGTCGCACAGAGTCAGACACGACTGAAGCGACTTAGCAGCAGCAGCAGCAGCAGCAGACACCTTCCTAAAAAGCTTTTTTTTTTTTAAGCAACTTCATTATGTCAGGTTTATTTCATTTTGTTTTGATCTATGGATTGTTTCATTTTCTAGTATAAAATAGTTGCAAAATGAGCTTAAATGAGCAGATCTACAGAAAATCTGCTTCCCAGGCGGTTCAGGTAGAGAATTCGCCTGCAATGCAGGAGACGCAGGCAGGAGAGTAGGTTCAATCGCTGGGTCAGGAAGATCCCCCTGGAGGAGAAAATGGCAATCCACTCCAGTATTCCTGCCTGGGAAATCCCGTGGACAGAGGAACCTGGTGGGCTACAGTACATGGGGTCACAAAGAGTGGGACATGACTAAGCGACTTAAGCACACACACAGAAAATCTGTCCATAAACTCAGTCTGATATTTAGTCTATGAAATATTATTTGGGTCAATTTCTCTGTTATTAATTTTTAGTAGACTTTTTATAATTTTATTTATGTTATGTTTGACTGCGTTAGGTCTTCGTTACTGCTCGGGCTTTTCTGTAGTTGTGGTAAGTGGACTTCTCGTGGTGGTGGTTTCTCTTGTTGTGGAGCACAGGCTTTAGGGCAAGCGGGCTTCAGTAGTTGCAGCATGTAGGCTCAGCAGTTGTGGCTCTCAGGCTCTGCGACACAGGCTCACTAGTTGTGGTCCATGGGCTTAGTTGCTCTACTATATGTGGGATCTTCCCAGATCAGGGATTGAACCAGGGTCCCCTGCATTGGCAGGTGGATTCTTTAACACTGAGCCACCAAGGAAGGGACCCCTGGTATTATTTTAGTCCTGGATATACCACCAAATATTTAAGAAAGTTTTTAGCTAAGATTCAATCAGAGAAACAGAATCTGTAGTAAATATATATGAAAAAGGTTTAATTTACGTGGTTGTGAGGAATTAGTTTACATGTTTGTGAGGGCTGCCTAGGCAAGTCCAGAATCTTTAGGGTAGGCTACCAAGAAGGGGCGAGTAGGAACTCTCAGGCAGAGTTACAAATACAGTGCGTGTTTGTGTGCTAAGTTGCTCAGTCAGGTAGCCCTGCAGCGTCCCCTGTTCATGGAATTCTCCAGGACAGAATGCGGGAGTGGGTTGCCATGACCTCCTCCAGGGACAAACAAAGGACTCAGAATTCCTTCTAGAAAACCTCAGTTCTGTTCTAAGGGTTTTCAACTGATTCATTCAGGTCCACCCATATTATCTAAAATAATCTCCTTTGCTTAAAATCAACTGATTATAAATGTTAACCACACCTACAAATATCGTCACAGCAACATCTTGATTAGTTTGACTGGTTACTACAGCTTAGGCAAATTAAAACATAAAACTGACCACTAAAATCTCTTTAAAGTATATTTACACTCCAAATAAAAACAATAACAAAGTTCTGTTTTTCCAGGTAACATGATATAGCTCTCTTCAAAAATGCACTAACCATTTCCCTGGAGGAGGATGCACAGTCAAAGTATAATATTTACTCTTCTCTTTGATATCCTGTATCTTAAATACTATGATGTAAAGTTAACTATTACTAATACATCTTATGTTAGATGATAAAAAGAATGGGAAGAAAAATTTAAAAAATGCTTAATGTATCTATCAATTTATCTACAAGCATATCCATAACAAAATAAGGAATAATTGATTAAAGATATTACAGTCCTCATTTATGCTACTCGTCATAGGTTTCAACTAATATTTAAAACCACATTCCTATTATCATTCCAGCACCTCAGCTTGCCATGCTTCTTTGCCTGTTGAAGTGACCTAAGTATTAATTTCTGAAGTATCTGGGCCATGAGCAGTCCTACCTTCATTGGCTTATTGTAATTTTCCATTAATTTAATCAATGGCAGGCAATACTAGGAAATAAGTTAGTGATCTCCTGTATCCCAGCCATTTTCTTTCTTATCTCCATTGTATGAAAGCTAAAAAAAGTGAAAGTATTAGTCCCTTAGTAGTGTCTCTTTGCAACCCCATGAACTGTAACCCTCCAAGCTCCTCTGTCCATGGGGTTTTCTAGGCAAGAATACTGGAGTGGGTAGCCATTCTCTTCTCCATGAGATCTTCCCAGCCCAGGGATTGAATTCTGGTCTCTTGCACTGCAGGGAGATTCTGTACTGTTTGAGCCACCAGGAAAGCCCCACCTCTGCTGAATAGTGAAAATAAAAATTTGTGCAAAATAATTTCCCCTTGATGTTCAGGATCATTCACCATATTCAGTATAAAACTCCTTTCTTTGCCTTTTGATTCAGAGATATGAGGAGACCAAAATGGACGGTAACATTTAACTTCTAGTTCAATGGCGTCATTCTTGTGCCTCCTGGTGGAAGCATTTCTCCCTTTGGTTTAAGACAGCTAAACCAGCAGCGCATAAAGTCACAGGGGCAGAAAGTAAAAATTTTGCTAGTAGCAGTAGTGAGCGGTGCCACTCATTTCCACACCTTGAATCTTAGACATGAATACTGGCTGCAGAAAAAAAACAGCATTATATATTGATCATTAACTTAGAGCATATACAGCCTCATGGAGGAGATTGCCATGACCCTACAAGGTATTACCACCTGTCTGACACTGTAACTGAATCTTCAAAAGGCCGTAGTTCCATTTTGTCAAGTCAGTTGATACTGGGTGATGGGGAACATGGTACAGCTGGCACATTCAATGAATATGAACCCATTGCTAAACTTAATTTGCTGTTTAAGAAGTGATCATTACATCATTGATCAGTAACAATGCTATTTGGAATACTACTGTGGTGAATAAGCATTTGATATTGGTCCACAAATAGTTTCATTAGAAGCATTGTGTGCAAGACAGGTAAATCCATCTTCAGAATAAGTGTCACACAGAACACAGTGCTGCCCCATCCATGAGAGAAATGGTTCAATGTAATCAGTCAGCCAAAAGGTAACTGACTGATAACTTTGGGAAATGGGACCATATTAGGGAATTACTATTGGTCCGTACTTCTGGCACTGGGCACCCAGAGGTAGCTACAGCCAGTTCTTTTTGGTGAATTGAAGTCCGTGTTGCTGAACCCATGAGTTACTGCCATCCCTGCCACCATCCCCACTTTGTTCATGAATTCACTGAGCAATAGCAGGAGTTGCTAAAGAGGCTAACTGGTATCCATTGACATGTCATCCTATTCACTTGATTATTAAAATCATCCTCTACAGAGATCATTTTTTCATGAGCAATCACATGGAACACAAATACGTTCACAGTCTTTGCTCTTTCAGCAAGTCCATCCAAATATATCTTCCCAGCCCATTACTGTCACCGATTTTCCCTACATTCCTTTGTAGTCTTTGACCATTTAGCCAGATCTTTGGCCACTGCCCACAAGTCAGTATATACTTGTACCTCTGGCACTTCTTCCTTCCAAGCAAAATGCACAACAGGTGCACTACTGGAAGTTATGCCAACTGGGAAGATTTCCCTTCACCACTGTCCTTCAGCAATGTCTCAGGAAGGGCCTGAAGTCCTGTAGCTGCCCACCTTCAGATGGTGCCAGCATGCCATGCAGGAGCCTCTGTAAAACATTCCTGAGTTTTCTCTTGCTCAATCAACTAATTAGAGGAAACTACCCAGGCCATAGGTATGGGCTAAGAAAGAGAGGTAAAGAAGCAGGAGTGGGATACATGGATTGTACTCCCTCTTGTAACTTGCTTGTGTCTTCAGAGTTTGTTCAATATTATGCATGTCACTTTTACTTGAAACTAAAGTGCTGCTAAGAATGCCCAGCTTCATAGCTTGATGGCTTAGATGTTTGTGATGGGCAGCTCAGGTTGCATTGTAACTTAGTGACTAAATCGTAAGCACACAGTCTCTAAGGCCCAACAGCAGGCCAAGAACTGTTTCTCAAAAGGAGAGTAGTTACCTGCAGAGGGTGACAGCAGTATTCTGCAAAACCCGAAGATATTTTTTGTGGTCCATCTGTAGGTACCTGTCAAAGGCTCATTCAGCATCTCCATCTGCCACTCACAGCCTTGCCATCTGCTGGATCATACTCCCCAAGTGACAGATCCATGGAAGCTTGCCACTGTCATAGAGTCTTCCTTTCTTCTGAACTCTGAAGTAGAAGTGATTCAGGCCATTTGGTAATGGGCTGGTGTACCATACTTAAAGGAGGAATATGTTGCCTCCCAAATCCAAAGAAGCACACTAAGCACTGACTCTTTTTTGGTTGGGCCAAATGCAACGTGTCTTTTGCCTTAGAAAGGATGTCTAACATGCTCACAGAGCTCCACTTATAAAAATTTAACAAAGGTGGAAGGGTCCTGTGTTTATTTCCTATCCATTACATGCAAAGTGATTTATTGGGGGGAATTGATTTCTGTAGTTGTGAAAGCAAGCCCAAAATCCACAGAGTAGGCCATCAGGAAAGGCAAGATGAAATTCTCAGCATGAGATGAGGCCACTGTTCTGTTCTTAAGGACTTTCAATTGATTGTATAAGAGCCAGTCATATTATCTGGGATAATCTCTTTTACTTAAAGTCAACTGATTATGAACTTCCATAAAATCTAGAAAAATATCTTCACAACAGCACGTAGATTAGTGTTTAATTGAATACTGGAAAACTGGCTTATTTGACACACACAGCTGATCGTCAGTATAAACTTTGCACAATAACTTAGGTATCTCTGTAAATTTTTTTCCTAATTTATAAGATAAGGCACTGTGTATGTGATCTTTAAACCTTACCTAGCTCTGTATCACTTCAGAACTTACACATGACATGCAGTAGCATACAAAAGAGCAAGTGTAATCACCAACCATCTGAGGTAACTTTTATAAGTCCAGTTTATCCCACATTTTCATCTCTTTTTTTCAGGCTAAATTTAACTCCCATCCTGGTCTCACTATATTTACAGTTTATTATTTATAAAATGTTTATTTTGATACACCAATGAATATGTATTACATAAAGACACTAAGAGAGGAAAGAATTTAAGCTTGTCAAGAATAGTGACATAAAATTCTAGACAGTTTTCCAGTAGAAAAAACATACTAGAAAACTGGGTTATTGGAAGTAAGAGGGAAAAAAGCAGAGTGGCAGTTATAAATATAGTCAAAAAATAAAAGAAAATTATAAAAGGAGAGAAAACACATGCTTTAACTGTTTTACATTTTTTATATTGATAGAAGATTCTTTTTAAGCTTGTGGGAATGTTGCTATAATTGCAAATTGGATCTTTTGCACATAATTGGACATAAAATAGCACAGAAGTGAAGGGCATTGCTGTTAACCCAGAGGTTAGCTATATCCTATGCTGGTAGTGTGAGATTCAGTATGTCAAATTAATATGGAGTCATAAAACAAGAGACTTTTCTCCAAATTATGTTTCTTAGTCACCTGTGGTATAAATATAAATAATTTCTTCTTAACACTGTTTTTTGACACAAGAAGAAATGGGACTCTCAGTGGAAGTCAGTGTACCTTAATCTAACCCAAAATACCCCCAAAGGGCTAAACATTTCCACTTGTCAATAGTAAATCTTTTTGATGTCACCTAAAATAGCTGTATTCTTGGAAAATAAGAAGAGAAAAGAGTTTCCTTTGAGTTTTGTGTTGAAGGGAAATTTGCTCTGTTAAGCCTAGCAAATGCTATTCCTATCTTTCGTAATAATTTTCTCCCCATGAGACGATACAACGTGCAGTTCTCTACATTTTGTAAAAAGAACTGACTCTCAGAAATGCCAATCTAGATTTTAGTTGAAAGTATACCAGAAAGGGGGGTTATAAGGTAGAGTAGTGAAAAAATTAAAATTAGGTCATTACTACTCAATACCAAAGCATGAAAATGGCTTTAAAAATGTAGAAAAATATTTCTTTCAATGTTTATAGAAATCATATGATCTATATGGGACTTAAATATGACATAAAATTTTGCTGTTTAATTTTTGATAGGTTAAATTTATTCTTCTTTTTAAGTGATGAAAAGTACTAAGGAATGTCCTATATCATTTTATTCCCATAGTAGTTGTTACCTAAGCAAATAAACTTCCCTGGTGGCTCAGAAAGTGAAGAATCTGCCTGCAATGTAGGAGACCTGGGTTCAATCCCTGGGTTGGGAAAATCCCCTGGAGTAGGAAATGCCAACCCACTCCAGTATTGTGGCCTGGAGAATTCCATGGACAGAAGAGCCTGGTGGGCTGCAGTCCATGTTAGTTGCAAAGAGTCAGACATGACTGAACGACTAACACTTTCATTTTACTTTTCAAGCAAATGAAACAAAACAATCCTCTTCATGTATCTTACTCCTAAAGATTTTTTAAAACAGTAGTTTTCAAGCATGGTCTTTCTTTTTTTTTTTCTCCAAAGAACATTGGCAGTCTCAAGAGACATGTTTGGTTGTCACAACTGTGGTGAAATTGGGCAAAAATTACTGTTGACATTTAGTGGGTAGAGGCTATGGAAGGCACATACGCAGGGCACAAGAAAGTCCCTACCAACAAAGAATTATCCACCCAAAATATCAATATTTCTGGAATAATTTCTTTAAATGGCTGAAACAAAGATGCTGCTGCTGCTAAGTCGCATCGTCATGTCCGACTCTGTGTGACCCCATAGACGGCAGCCCACCAGGCTCCTCTGTCCCTTGGATTCTCCAGGCAAGAATACTGGAATGGGTTGCCATTTCCTTCTCCAATGCATGCATGCATGCTAAGTCGCTTCCAACTCTGTGCGACCCTATGGATAGAAGCCAACCAGGCCCTTCTGTCCACGGGTTTCTCCAGGCAAGAATACTGTAGTGGGTTGCCATTTCCTTCTCCTGATAATTGATATAAATTCCAATACCTGAGAATTGCTAACTATTAATGACAGAATGCTGTATTCAGTTTTGCCTCGTAAGGTCTAAATGGCAATCACGTGCATTATAAAAATTTCCTCCAAAAATATTCTGCTGTTATTTTTAATTTATTTTTATTTTACCCTTTAATTTATTTTCCTTTCTGATCTACTAAAAAGTATTTCATAAGCCATTGTTTCCTAAGTAAATATTGCTATGAAACTAAAGTCTCTCTACACACCCTCCCTTTGCTTACATATTAGGATCAGAAATGTTAGCTTGGATGAGTAAATATTTTTTGCAAAAGCATATGGAAAGATAAGTTTACTAATGATGGCCACATTAACAAAGGTCTTGATTGTCAATCTAAGGAGCCTGAGTTTTGTTTTTATTTTTGTTTTTCAAACAAACAAAAGATTTAGAAATTTTTTGAGGTAGAGAGGTACCATGGGCAAAGAAATTTTCTAAAATAACTAATCTGTTTGTAGTATGTAAATGGAGTTTGCATGGGGGAGGGGGTCAGGATCAAACTCAGTATTAGAGAATGAATTTTAAAAGTTGTAGCAACTCTGGAGATAAATATGGAAAATCAAGACGTTAGATTTTAACACCCTGGAGAAAATATAGATCAACCTAGGAAAAAACTCTAATGATTGAATATTGATATATACTATACTTGGGAAGTAGGAGGAAAGATAGAATAGAATTGACCCAAGTGGCTAAGAAAGATACAGAAAAAAGAAAATGCAGTGTTGAATCAGTAACTAAATCTAAAATCTTACTATATTAAATATTGTATATCCTCAGTTCAGTTCAGTCACTCAGTCATGTCTGACTCTTTGTGACCCCATGGACTGCAGCACACCAGGCTTCTCTGTCCATCACCAACTCCTGGAGCTTACTCAGACTCATGTCCATCAAGTTGGTGATGCCATCCAACCATCTCATCCTCTGTCATCCCCTTCTCCTCCTGCCTTCAATCTTTCCCAGCATCAGGTGATTCATATTTATCCTGTTTAGAAGTATTGTTTCCATACTGATAAGCAAGATTGGTTCAAGATTTGCATTGCATATAAACTATCTCTTTATATAATACTAAGATAAAATGGACTTGGAAGTTTTATAACTTTTACTTCTGCTTTGGAAACTCTTGGAGGCGAAGAAATAATTTTGTGTTTAATTTTACTTCAGTTTTTATAAAAAATCTTTGTTCAGATACCTTTGTGGGTTAAAGGACTTTCTGGCTGGGCTTGGGCATTTTAGTTTTCTTGTTAGTTTAGTTTTTTTTTTTCTATTTTACATGTGTTGGTAAATTTAGCCTTTCTATGATAATTTTATGTATATTTGCACAATTCATTTATTTCTTCAAAACTCTATTCCATCTAGATTTCAAAATTAATAAGTATGTAATTGAACATAATATCCTTCAAACTGAGTCAGATTAATGAGGATTAATATATTGGAGTTCATTGGCATGCATATTACACTCTGCCAATTCCTTTGTTAACACAAGTACTATAAATATAAAACATAAGAGTTCCATTAATATAGCCATTTTCTTTTAATTCTTGTTGTGGTCCTATTGCCAAAACAACATATTTGGTGATCTTATTTTTATGTATCTGTCTCTTTTTTTACCTTTCTTCTTTAATATTCTTGCTTGACACTAAGTAGAGCATTTTGACCCAAGTAAAATTCTCTTCAGCTCAGAGGAGTTGCCCTTGTTTCTTTGATGGCCCTTTTTTCTTCTTTACATGTTAAATTTTTCTAAAATCCCTATTAAATACTTTCTCAATTTATCTTATGACTTAGATCTTCTATGTTTGTTCAGTGGAACAAAGAACAGCAAGAACCTGCCTGAGATTGCCAGTGTATCCCAGAGAGGGCTTCTTTCTGTCTGCAGGATTTGCCTAACTATAGTCTTTTAACCTCAAACTGACTAGGGTCAGTAGGGAATAGATTGATAGAGTGAGAATAGCATTTAGTTGAGAAATTAAAACATTAATGCAATCCTGATAGAAGAATTTAGGAAATTTTCTACTCTACCCAGCATATCTAGAATCTGTTTTTCTACTTCTGTCTACTGTGATGAGATGGAGCTGCCTGAGATCTTTTCTGATATTTTTTATCACCAAAATATCTTATTAGGCACTTATATGGCAGATACCAATGTGCAGAGGCAATGGCACCTAACAGTTTGGAGTAAAATCATATGTGTCTTCCGAGTACAAGTAAATCCTGGGTAGTTCTTTACTCACTTTAATCACTCCAGTAAGTACTCTGTAACTTGCTGGGAGTTTACGTTGTTTTGGGTTTGCTTTTCTTTTATTTTTGGTGTTCTTAAGGGAAAATCAATCAATAACCACCTCAAACAGCTTACCTCCCTCCTCTTTTGTATATTTGCTCTATTTTTTTAATCTGTTCTGCTTTAAAACTTGTAAATTTGCTTAACATTTTTATTATTTTTGACATGATTATTTATTTCTGGTGATTTAATGGGTTAATCTATATTTTCATTTTTTTTCAAGTGTCTCTGATTATATCGGTGGAGAGAATAACGTATAAGTTCAAAGCTCTCTTTTTGACATGAAGTCTTAATCATTTATCTCCAATAACCTTTTAATGTACATTAAAATGTTATACATTCAGATACTTTTAAAACTATCTAGACTGTTAATTGAGATCCCTAATAAACTGGATATTTTAACAATTATCTGAGGGTATATATCAATGCCCTAATATTCTAATGCCTATAAAGCCTTGTTTTCTAATATTTGGCATTAAATCAACTGGTTCATAGTGCTGTTCCTTTAACTTGACTATTGACTGGGAAAATATTCTCACAGTTAAGTCAGAGCCTCAATGTTGGTCTTTCAAGATTTAGGATACAACTCACAGGAAGGAATATATTCTCTTAGACCAGCAGATTTTCCATGAGGACATCATCCAGAAATCTCCACAGCAGTCTGAAATTTTATTTTAGGACCTAAAAATATCACTTTTGAAAATTAGTAAAACTTTGGGGTTTTACTTTCTGCTTTTGTAAAGCATCTGCTAGTAACTGAAATTAATAGAAGTCACATACCAGTTAATTCATCCTGAGTTGTAGCTACAGCTTTGCTAGTTAATAAATGATGGCTTTGGGGAGGTAACTCAGTCTCTCAAAGCTTTAGCTTCTTATACAATGTAGTGAAATGTAGTGATGTACTTCTTGCATAAGATAACTAAGAAGCTCGAAGGAAAAAAATTACATAAATCAGGTTTAAATATGTCAAGATATTGTGCAAAAGTTTATATGACTATATAAAATGACTATATAGTTTATAGTTTATATGACTATAAAATTAATACATTTTTAGCTGACTAAATTTCTGATTCTGATCTACTCTTGCATTGCAGTGTGCCTAACAACAAGAGGGTCTGAAACAATAACAATGTAGATACTTAAGAGAATGAGAGGTGGAATCAAACATAGGTTCCCGCATTAATAATTCCAAGCCCATGAACATGGACAAACACTTTCATTTCCACTGTCAATAAGCACATTCTGATATGTGCATGCCCAGACAGTAACTGTGCTATGTACAAGCTCCTCACATTTCTTTATGTTATAGGAGAGCAAAGAGAATGACATCAAGGTACTTGTATCTTGGAACTTACCTTTCTGTCAATACTAGCAGATGCCAGTTGGGAGAGTATGGACAAAATATTGAGAGGTGCTTGTTTGCTTAGCTCTAAAAAGACAAATTCTTCTCCCAAAACCATCTGCCATGTAATCAAATTCTCTGGTCATCACACACAGACAAACTCAGTCAAATCAAAGTACAGATGGTCGTTTATTACAAAACAACACAGGAGGCTCAGAATAGATGATACATTTGGTCATTTTTGCACATAAAGTCTCTGATTAAGTATGAAAAATGTGAACATTTGTTTATCTTGGAAAAACTGCTATTACTTGTCAGGCATGACCAATTAGTTATTTCTAAACTGTTATTCATATAATTAAGAAAAACAGCCATCTGTAAAGTCAGAAGTTTGTATCTCTTTTCTGATCCACATGTAAATGTAATTTCCATAATCTGATTTACTTAAAAGAGAATTACCAGGCACAATACCAGACAGATGATAGAAACGGATGTATTTTATGATTTCTTTCTCTGTTTATTCTTTCACTTATGGGAGAATATATAGCTATGTGGCTGGAATGAGGAAAACCAAAAGAGCCTTACAAGAAAGCTTATCAGTATACTTATTTTTTCAAATAAAAGACATGAGTGCTAGAAAGAAAAGTGAAATATTGATAGTTACATAAGAGAGTTTATGTCATTTTTATCACATTTAGGTATTTTACATAGTTAAGACAGGAAAAAAATGAAACATGATCAAGTCTTTAAAGATAACCACACTGGAATTCAATTTTAATGTGCATCTATATATAGATGCACATTAAAAAGTAGGTACATGTATGTGCTTTATCTTGATAAATATTACTTTGTGATATGTTAAACATAACCTTTTTACTTAGCTAAATTACAGGACCGGAAAAGGTCAGTTTTCATTCCAATTCCAAAGAAAGGCAATGCCGAAGAATGCTCCAACTACCGCACAATTGCACTCATCTCACATGCTAGTAAAGTAATGCTCAAAATTCTCCAAGCCAGGCTTCAGCAATACGTGAACCGTGAACTCCCTGATGTTCAAGCTGGTTTTAGAAAAGGCAGAGGAACCAGAGATCAAATTGCCAACATCCGCTGGATCATGGAAAAAGCAAGAGAGTTCCAGAAGAACATATATTTCTGCTTTATTGACTATGCCAAAGCCTTTGACTGTGTGGATCACAATAAACTGTGGAAAATTCTGAAAGAGATGGGAATACCAGACCACTTAACCAACCTCTTTAGAACTCTGTATGCAGGTCAGGAAGCAACAGTTAGAACTGGACATGGAACAACAGACTGGTTCCAAATAGGAAAAGGAGTCCGTCAAGGCTGCATATTGTCACCCTGCTTATTTAACTTCTATGCAGAGTACATCATTATGGCTGGATGGCATCACGGACTCGATGGACGTGAGTCTGAGTGAACTCTGGGAGATGGTGATGAACAGGGAGGCCTGGCGTGCTGCGATTCATGGGGTCGCAAAGAGTCGGACACGACTGAGCAACTGAACTGAACTGAACTGAATTACTAAATATTTATAAAATGCTTAATTATATTTCATTTGTATCAGTCAGCATTCTTTATCTCAAGCAAAACTCCTACATTATAGGATTTAATATCAAACTGTGAGCAAATGAACTAGTCACATAAAATGCAATTGTTGTTGCTTTTTCAGAAATTTTCCAGTAGTATTCAACATTTCCCTGAATTCCCAGAGTGGCAGCGGAGGATGTCACAAAAAAGAATTCATCCATCACTTACTAATTCCAGATGTCCCTTATACCTACTCTTCTCACTATTTAATCATATTCCTAGCTGTCTTTTCTTTGTTCACATAGGAATTTTTTTAATGTTAAACATTTTAAAAGACCATAAACTCTATTTTAATTGAAATTATTAATGCATAAAGCAAAAATATACTATATCTCTCATAAGCAATTATTCTTGAATTACTTACTATTAGAATCTGAAGGTGCCAGTAAGAGATAAAATTTCAGAGGAGGTTGTCAGCAGAATAAATTGCTTATTTAATGACTTTATAATACTTTTAATTAGAAAAAAAGGAAAATTCAAGAACCAGGGAATATCCATTTATATTATATGTGTGAGTAGCAAGTATTTCTGCTATGTATGAATAATCAATAGGGAATATTTCACATTTTAAACTTGTAAAATATAATCCAGAATATTTAATCAAGTTCCTGTCTGCATTTAATGCCATATAGTATATTGGAAGTGTGGCTATTAAATAGAAGCACTTATTAAAATTTAAAGTGGTCTCTTGTTTTGTTTTTTTTAAGAGGTTTTGTTTTTTCATTCTTAATACTATTTAAATTTCTGGGATTTTGACACATGGCCTTCTGAGTCCTTAAACACACAGTTGTTTAGTCACTAAGTTGTATCTGACTCTTTTTGGACCCCATGGACTGTAGTCCACCAGGCTCCTCTGACCATGGGGGTTTCCTAGGCAAGAATACCATTTCCTTTTCATGTTTCTTACCCTTGAGAAAGAAAGTATTTAATAATGAGAATATTGGTGTTACAGAAAAGACTGAATTCTCATGTTCAGGATAGAAACAGATGCTATGGAAACTAGACTTATTTTTTACATTTGTCAAATGCCTTGCAGAGCAGAATTCAAGTCCATGAGGCCACAATCCATGTTCTTCCTATCTGAGTCAGTGTTGAAATAAGGAAAAAAAAAAAAAATTGTAAACTGCAATTAAATCATATGCAAAAGTTGCAAAATGAGTATTTCTCACGATAGTTATTGTAAAAGAAAAATTTTAATGAGATGAAAGAAATAAGTGTTTGAATAAATTAAACATAAAGATCTGGTGTTTTTTTATGGTTAGTATTAGTGCTAGTAGGGCTTCCCTGGTGGCTCAGTGATACAGAATCTGCCTGCCAATGCAGGAGACACAGGTGTGATCCCTGGGTCTGAAAGATCTGCTGGAGAAGGATATGGCAACACACTCCAATATTCTTGCCTCAGAAATCCCATGGACAGAAGAACCTGGAGGGTTGCAGTCCATGGGGTTTCAAAGAGTCAGATACAACCCAGTATTCATGCACATTAGTTTTATAATAGTATTTTAGGTATTGAAAGAAAATTGAAACATTAAAAAATCAGTTCCCATGGTTGTCTTCTAGATCCACTTTCATTAAAAGGCCTTTTCACTATTAGAATCTATTGAGGGTGCCAAGGAGCTTTTTCTTGTGCAGCTAATATTTACTATACTAGAAATTAAAACCAATAAATTTAAAACCATTTTTTTATTAATCCATTGAAAGCTACAAGAATAAACCTCTTGGAAATTGATGAAGAAAATAACTATAAAGCCCTAGAGAATTAAAAGGATGAGAAAAGTGATATGGTTTCATAGTTTTGCTAATCTTCTTTGATGTCTGACCTAAGAGAAATCAGCTGAATTCTCATCTCTACTTTTACATTCAAATCATTGTCATATCACATATGATGTGGCTTCTGGAAATGGATAGTTGTAAGAGAACGAGAGTGAAAAAAGGCAAATAATATCATGATATTATAAAGAAATGAATAGCTTAGACCTCACTAAGACACAAAAGGGTTTCAAAATCCAATAGAACCTGAGAAAATACTGTGAGAACCACTATTATAATGCATGAGTAACACACAAATGGCTTCAAACCTATGGAAAGCACTTGATAACCCAGTTCTATCTGCATATTACATGTGGTATGTTTGTACCTAATGTTCAAGTATGAGATGAAAAGTATAGTCATGAGTGGACTATATCTGTCATATCCATTAGATATGTAACCATGTATAGCTGCTTACACAAAGATTTAACACTGAAATATTCTAAGGTGAACAATGATGAAAAATACAGTGAATGTTTTAATTAATGGTATGACTTTTATTTAAACTAGAATGATATTTAACTGAATATAAGATTTACCTAAATTATAAAACAAAGCATTGTTTTTTGGCTTTGCAAATTAATACAGTATTTTAAATGACATCATCTAGATTATAAAACAAACTCTCTAGTTAACTGCCTTCCCATAAAACACGAATCCCTGTTTTTGTAACACCATGCAATATTGGTGTTACTTTATACTTATTCCTTGGCAAAACATTAAAGATGAGTTTGTAAAACTGTCAGATGTAATAAGCTATGATAAAGTAGCAACATAGAGCATTTAGAGACGTACACCTCATGGTGTTAAATTTCAGTGAATCAGAGGCACTGCATATAATGCTGACTCACATTATTTTCACTGCCTGCTAGCCTGCCAAAAAACAAAAGAAATTTGTCATCAGGCTTTAAAAGCGATGGATTAACTTTTCAGTGAGGAATGCAACTGGAAAATAGCATGCCTTATTAAATGATTTGCATGGAAATCCCATAGGATAATCCTTATATTAAAATTGCATGATAATGCCACACTCATCAGGTCAGAGCAATGGTGTTTCATAGAGTAAATAATTAGTGAATAAAGTGGTGAACAGATGAAAAACAGATGAAAGACAAAATGGATTTGCTGACTAGATCGAGAACAGGTTGATAAGAAAGTGAGAAATGGAAAATAGTGTCAAGGAAAAATATGAAGCAGCACCAGATTTGTGATAGCATCTGGAAGAGAGTAAATGTACTAAACTAAGGAAGACTGAGAGCTAGTCTAGCCAGCCAAGGCAAGCAAAAGCTTCCCAGATGGAAGGTCCACTTAATAAATGAGAGCTTGTTCTCTATCTGATCCAAACCTCACAGTTGGCACCAGTTAATTTTTAGATACTAAATTTCTTTTTCACATTATCCACTCTTTAACTATAGAATCTTTTTCCCTGAGATGAACATCACAGGTCAATATTGCAAAATATCAAAATAATAAGTGAATTTTGGACGCATTCCGTTTATATTTCAAAAGTTAAGTTTTAGAATAGACAATTAAAGTGACTGAACTGATTATCTTTAAAAGATGCAGGTTCAGTCTCTGGGTCTGGAAGATTCTCTGGAGAAAGGAATGGCAACCATTATTCTTGCCTGAAGAATCTCATGGACAGAAGAGCCTGGCGGGCTACAGTCCATAGGGTCGCAAAGAGTCAGACACGTCTTAGCAACTGAACAAGTATCTGACTGCATTGATTTCTAGGTTTAATCACAGTAAGAGTCAGACTTGGATATTCCAGAAAATGTATTATTATAAAAGGACCTATTTTCAGATAAGCTTACTGACAATAGAATTTCCTTATGACTTCTTACCAAAATTCCAGTCAACACTTTTCCTTTGTTACATTTGCTGGAGAAGGAAATGGCAATCCACTCCAGTATTCTTGCCTGGAGAATCTCATGGACAGAGAAGCCTAGTAGGTTACAGTCCATGGGGTCGCAAAGAGTCGGACACGACTGAGCGACTTCACCTTTGTTACATTTGCACTGAGGAAGGGAGAAATTAGGTTATCTGCTGCACTCTGTTAGGAATGAGGGCATCAGAACAATTAAAAACTGCAGAGCTCTGTGTACAACTCTGCCCAAACCTTCCCCCTGAGACACTTGACCAAACTCTAGCGCAGCTTCTGGCAGCAGCAGGTTAGGTCTTTCGAATGACACTGCAGCCCAACCCCTCACCCCACTCCCAACCCCACACCCCACTTCCCATCATTAAAATGCCTGCCTGAGAAAGCCCAGCGTTGCCAGGAAAATATTTTACTATTTGTTCTAGCCAACTCTTATGACCTCCCTTTCTTAGACTGTTTACTAAGAAGGACTTGAAAATTTGAATATGTGCCTCTTGTAACAGAAGCATCTCTTTTCAGGGTCTGGGAACTATTCCTCTGACATGAAATCATTAAGAAGAAAGTCTCAGCCTCCCAGTCTCTGTGGGAAGATAAAATTCTGACTGGATAACTGCCAGCCTGCAAACCTAAGTGGCCTATCACATTTACACTGACCACCCTTTGAACATTTTCACCTCTCTAATTCCACTGAGCCCCAAACTTCCCCTCCCTCCTTCTTCCTTAAAGTTCCCAGTCACCTTTGCAGAATTGAAATGGAGCTCAGCTCTTTCTCTTACTGTCAGGACTTACTGAATAAAATCTGTTTTTCACCCTTTAAACAAATGCCCCGCTGTGTTTATCATTGACAGTATCACGAGCAATGGTCAGCATAGGTAGAAATAGATAGATAGATAGATAGAAAGGAGGAAGGAGAAAGTATCCCTGAATCACTTAGGAAAGAGATGAAACCTAATGTCCATTTCCTCTCTATCACACGGAGACAGACTTTGGTATTGAAAGTGAAAGTGAAAGTCGCTCACGCATGTCCTACTCTTTGCGACCCCATGGATTGTAACCTGCCAGGCTCCTCTGCCCATGGAATTCTCCAGGACAGAATACTGGAGTGGGTAGCTGTTCCCTTCTCCTGGGGATCTTCCCAACCTATGGATCGAACCCAGGTGTCCCGCATTACAGGTGGATTCCTCACCGTCTGAACCACCAGGGAAGCCTGAACTTGGCATTAAAATCAGTCACATATCCAGGAGGTGTCTGTGTCATTTGCTGTCTCTTAGATCTTCTCATCACCTAACTAATCTGGGACCCACACCTACGCTCTTTCTTTTCATTTCAAAATCACAATGAAGTATGATGTGGGAGCATTCCATTATCTTGACTTAAGCCTCCCAGCAGCGGCCAGTGGTCATTCCTGCTGACTTCCTGTTATGAGGTAGCAGAACTCCCTGTGTTAGAATAATAAGACCTCTTACTGATATGGATTTGCAAGTTGGAAACATTGATTTGTGGTCATATCTGAGATGTGAAAATTCATAATTGTCAGAGAAAAAGGGCATGATTGCTTGCTCTAAAATTACATTTGTTAGAAGATTTATGCCCTTGGGTGAAGTCTTACAGAGACATTTAAGTCCTGAAGGAAGATAGAAATCATCAAATTTCCCAAAATAATAGTGAAATAATAGAAGTAACTAGGCTGAAATAGCCTCAAATTTTTATTTTGCATTACTCCATATCAGTTAGAAAGTATAAAGTGGTCACACAGAATAGGTTTTTACTTAATAAATATTCATATTAGCTAACAAGCTAACTAAAAGAAGTGAAAAATGAATCAAATAGAAATATTTCTCAATTTTCATAAGATAAACTAATTTACCCCTTATTGTAGTAACTGATAATATTAGCAAGATAATTTTTGTTGCATTTCTTCAAAGCACTTATTGGTTATTAGACTAGTTATGCAACAGGATGCTACAAATATCAATATCTATAGAAAGTATAAATTTATTAACATTTAAGAATTTATTTCTTTTTTATTATTACATATGACACAAATATCATGAGAAAATTCATTTTTGCAAAAAAGGAAATGCAAATATTAGAAATATGGTTACCTGGAGAATATTATATAGTGACATAAAAGACAAATATTAATATGGAGTGCATTTCTCAATGCCAATTCCATTAGAAGAGCAATTGTTCCATTTCTGCTGCTGCTGATAAATCACTTCATTTGTCTTAGATAGATAGATAGAAAGGAGGAAGGAGAAAGTATCCCTGAATCACTTAGGAAAGAGATGAAACCTAATGTCCATTTCCTCTCTATCACACGGAGACAGACTTTGGTATTGAAAGTGAAAGTGAAAGTCGCTCACGCATGTCCTACTCTTTGCGACCCCATGGATTGTAACCTGCCAGGCTCCTCTGCCCATGGAATTCTCCAGGACAGAATACTGGAGTGGGTAGCTGTTCCCTTCTCCTGGGGATCTTCCCAACCTATGGATCGAACCCAGGTGTCCCGCATTACAGGTGGATTCCTCACCGTCTGAACCACCAGGGAAGCCTGAACTTGGCATTAAAATCAGTCACATATCCAGGAGGTGTCTGTGTCATTTGCTGTCTCTTAGATCTTCTCATCACCTAACTAATCTGGGACCCACACCTACGCTCTTTCTTTTCATTTCAAAATCACAATGAAGTATGATGTGGGAGCATTCCATTATCTTGACTTAAGCCTCCCAGCAGCGGCCAGTGGTCATTCCTGCTGACTTCCTGTTATGAGGTAGCAGAACTCCCTGTGTTAGAATAATAAGACCTCTTACTGATATGGATTTGCAAGTTGGAAACATTGATTTGTGGTCATATCTGAGATGTGAAAATTCATAATTGTCAGAGAAAAAGGGCATGATTGCTTGCTCTAAAATTACATTTGTTAGAAGATTTATGCCCTTGGGTGAAGTCTTACAGAGACATTTAAGTCCTGAAGGAAGATAGAAATCATCAAATTTCCCAAAATAATAGTGAAATAATAGAAGTAACTAGGCTGAAATAGCCTCAAATTTTTATTTTGCATTACTCCATATCAGTTAGAAAGTATAAAGTGGTCACACAGAATAGGTTTTTACTTAATAAATATTCATATTAGCTAACAAGCTAACTAAAAGAAGTGAAAAATGAATCAAATAGAAATATTTCTCAATTTTCATAAGATAAACTAATTTACCCCTTATTGTAGTAACTGATAATATTAGCAAGATAATTTTTGTTGCATTTCTTCAAAGCACTTATTGGTTATTAGACTAGTTATGCAACAGGATGCTACAAATATCAATATCTATAGAAAGTATAAATTTATTAACATTTAAGAATTTATTTCTTTTTTATTATTACATATGACACAAATATCATGAGAAAATTCATTTTTGCAAAAAAGGAAATGCAAATATTAGAAATATGGTTACCTGGAGAATATTATATAGTGACATAAAAGACAAATATTAATATGGAGTGCATTTCTCAATGCCAATTCCATTAGAAGAGCAATTGTTCCATTTCTGCTGCTGCTGATAAATCACTTCATTTGTCTCCGACTCTGTGCAACCCCATAGATGGCAGCC
Source organism: Cephalophus harveyi (assembly GCA_006410635.1). Classification (NCBI taxonomy): domain Eukaryota; kingdom Metazoa; phylum Chordata; class Mammalia; order Artiodactyla; family Bovidae; genus Cephalophus; species Cephalophus harveyi. The sequence goes on along the minus strand of SJYT01051029.1, from coordinate 80,783 downwards.
CACCAGGCTCCCCCATCCCTGGGATTCTCCAGGCAAGAACATTGGAGTGGGTTGCCATTTCCTTCTCCAATGCATGAAAACATAGACACTGTCAATATTATGAATAGATAACTACGTACATAATGTGAAGCCCCCAAAAGACTCCTATCTACAATCTACAAAAAAAAAAAAAACCCACCATAAATCTATTCACCCTGTTCATCAGAGCCTCATGTTCTAATAATAATTTGTGGATAGAATTTTGGGCTCATTGAATGTAGTTACTTTGGTTAATAGTAAAAATTTAGACTGATCTGTCATTCATATCTTAATGTAAGTGAATTTATAAACTCTTTGTGAAGAGCATATTTGCATTTAGATACTGTGAAGACTGAAAGTAATAATAGCCTTTATTGGTTTCAGGGTTCTTTGTTCTCCAATTTATGTGCTTTCCTTGGGTGAAACCTCTGGAAATTGTAAATGCTAATCTCCTAAATCATGAGTGGATATCACTTTCAAAGGAGATTGAGTTTTCCCTTCACAAAGTAATCTTGTCTGTCACATTCGTAATATTCTGTTGAAGTTGTAAATTATGTTGATTAATATTTTAAGCACACCTGCAAAGAAGAAAGGCATATATGTGAGAGGGGGAAAACTGTGGGAGATATATTTATATTAACATGTATAGATATGTGTTTTCCCATAATGAAAAACTATAAAACAAAAAAAAAAAAAACATACAGGAGACAGGGAGAAAGAAAGCAAATCTAGAATACTTCATACCATGAAATATTGACTTAAGCAATTGTTTTCCATGAAACTGATGGGGGAATAGCATGAATAATTATTTTCCATGCCTGTCTTATGTCCTTATCTCAACCCTGTTCAATGGCATATTGGGAATGCAGTCTACTGCATGGAGGCCAATTGAGGGCATGTCAGGATAATGCTAAAGTTCTTATGCCTAGAGAAGATTGGTAATAGTGAAGGTCTCTCATCCTTCCAATTTAAATTCTCAAATCCTTCCCTAAAAAGCACACTGTGTCTCAATATTTAAAATAAACATTAGTTTACCATTTTAGTAAACTATGATGCAGTAAACTATGAAAATGATGTTCTTTCACTGATTTATATTTTGGGCATTGCAAAATACACAATTTTTTTTGCATATGATTTTGAAAAATATGGCTACCAGCACAGAATCATTTAGAGCTTTAATTAGAAATGCTAAGTCACTTCAGTCGTGTCCGACTCTGTGACACCCCATAGATGGCAGCCCACCTGGCTCTGCTGTCCCTGGGATTCTCCAGGCAAGAACACTGGAGTGGGTTGCCATTTCCTTCTCCAATGCATGAAAGTGAAAGGTGAAAGTGAAGTTGCTCAGTCGTGTCCGACTCTTAGCAACCCCATGGACTGCAGCCTATCAGGCTCCTCCGTCCATGGGATTTTCCAGGCAAGAGTACTGGAGTGGGGTGCCATTGCCTTCTCTATTATAAAGCAATCATATTTCTTGCACCTATCATAATGATAGATTTTAAAATATTTCTGAATCATAAACCTAGTAATTTGAGATACTTACTTTTTTCAAATGTATAACTTCTTAGGAAAGGAGAATATACTACTTATTATGTTATATATACATCTAATAAGGTATCCTAAACATAATTTGCTATTTTAGAATTAATTGATTTATAACTGTTTTGTCTTTGGCTCTGGCAAGCATCAATAACATATATGATCTGTTCTTTATTGTGTTGTTTGCCTCCATGTTTTTTCCCCAGTATCAAACATTTAATAATATATTTACTTACATGTTGATTATTTATATCCTACTACAAGGACATGAGTTCTGCTGAGAGCCCACTCCCTGGCTTTTAGACAGCTACCTTCTAGCTGTGGAACATAGTTGTACCCTCACATGGAGGAGAGAGCAAAAGCAATCAAGCTCTTCTGTGTCTCTTCTTTGATAGGATACTATCTATACTATACTATACTGTACTATACTATTAGATAAGGATATTAACTCTTTCACGAGGATTCCACCCTCATGACCTATAGTGTATAATGAAGTCGCTCAGTCGTGTCGTACTCTTTGCGACCCCATGGACTGTAGCCTACCAGGCTCCTCCCTCCATGGGATTGTCCAGGCAAGAGTACTGGAGTGGGTTGCCATTTCCTTCTCCAGGGGATCTTCCCGACCCAGGGATCGAACCTGGGTCTCCCGCATTCCAGGCAGACGCTTTAACCTCTGAGCCACCAGGGAAGCCCAAAACTAAATTATATTCTACAAAGAACTTACTGAATGGTGCTTAGACCTAGAGGAAAACTCTAGTCTGGCAGCAGTGGGACTCGAACCCACCCCTCCAAAGAGCCTAAATCCAGCACTTTAGACTGCTCGGCCACACTACCTGCATGGCTCATGACCTAATTACCTTTTAAATGCCCATTTCCTATTATCATTATCACACCGATGGATAGGATTTCAAAATGTGAATCATAGGGAGACAAAAACAGTTGAGTCCATAACATAAGTGGAGTCTCTGATCACCTCCCTTTGGATTTATGCGGGCTCTCTAATTGCTTTCACCAATAGACTGGCAGCTCCCACTTCTTGTTTCTTGAACCCATTGCTCTAAAAGGTTTTAACTGCAATGTGAGAAAACCAATGACCTGCTGGGGAGACCATATGAAGAGAACTTGCAAAAACTGGACAGGGAAAAGGGGAATGTCCTAACTAACTCCAGTATTCGAGTCATCTTTGCCAACATATCAGACACGTAAGAGAAGACTTATGTGTGTGTGTGTGTAGCACAGTTTTATTAAAGTGTAAAAGGGTAGAGAAAGCTTCTGACACAGACATAAATAAAGGGGGATGGAGAGTGCCCCAATATCTAGTCTTATCAAGGCCTTATATATTTTTCCCAGACCCACTCCCACAACATACATCTTAAATTAGCAAGATTAGAACTAACAATAGAAAGGTCTTACCAGACCCACTCCCACAACATATGTCTTCACATAACAAGATTAGTCAGAAGCTTCTTGTTAAGAAAAAAACATGTCCTTGAGCAAGATACATTGTTATATTGACTAAGACAAAGCAATGTAGACAAAGAAAAAAAGTCCCTTTCTCTTCCTTGGGGACCCTGGACTTCTTATCAACCTACCTAAGAAATGATTCTCTCATTCCCCCCTTTTCTTTTAAAATTATGTTGCCAAGGGAGAAGGGCATTGTTTTCGTTCTATAACTGCTTCCTGCTGTTGAAGGGCACCATCCCTAAATTGTTGAGGCAACATATTCTCCTAATAATCATATTGAGGGTCTCTGATCCAGGGGTCTCAAGTAATAGTTGGAGGAGGCTGTGGCACTCAAGGGAGTCTGGACAATCATTTGTAACTTAAAAGCTTTTAGACAGAAACAAATCCAGTTTACACAGTTACAGATGAAAGGAGCAAACAGCAAAAACAGAACAATTAGGATTATTATGATTAAAATAGTTTTCCACCATGGGGAGCTAGTTAATGTTCCCCAAAATGAGGTGACTGAGGCTTTAGGAGTACCCATAGCCTGAATCATCTTGTTCATGTGTTTAGTAAAGTGAGTAACATTGATACTCATATCTGGTGTATATGTACAACACTGGGTATGAATAATGGCATGAATTCCTCCTTGTGCAGCCATTAGAATATCTAAGGGTGATCTGTTTTGTAAAACTACCTTTCTAATTTGTATCTATTCAGCATTAAGGGCTGAAATAGCTTTTTGAGAATGTAAAGCCTATTGAGTAAAGTTAGTCAGAGCATCAACTCATAGCAGAACATCTGTAGTTCCCAGAAAGAATGAATAGTTCCTACAACAAACATTGTAGCCAGATAATCATACCAGTAAAAAACAGACTTTGCCCAACAAGTTTTAAGATGTGGCAGATTAGCAGGCTTCTCTAGAAGCTCCGAAAATACAAAACCATAAGTAAAAGTTAGACCTAGGGTGCATCTCCCTATCCAGCCAGGGGCAGCCACACCCATAGGTGAAAGCCGCATATCCAGTAGGTCTGGTTTGGAGCAAGCCAGTGTGTCTGAGGGATCCAGTCCCAATCAGTGCCTGGCCAGGCAAAAGGAGGACTTGGACTGAGATTGGAAAACACAGGAAGTATTACATTGTATATTTCTTGAGGCAAAAATCCCAATTGTTTTCAATCATTACAAATAAGTTGTCAACTAACTTCTGGGGACAGCTCTATTTGTTCCTAGCATATGGGAGCATTAGATAGTAGGCATCACTTTACAGGAGTTAGCCATATGACCTCATCCCATATTTGATAAACATCAAGTAGAAAATGACCAGATCTAGACCCGTTTACCTTCTTATATGCACAAAATAGTCATTAAACCAAATTAAAATATAATCAAAATGAAAAGTCACATTATTTCCATAGTTAAGGTACAATATGTTATACCAGTCCATTTTAAGATTGTTAGGTGTCATCAGATTTGGAGGGTTGAAGAAAGTCCTCTTCCTGAAGTGGAGAAACCCACGATGGAAAGCCTTCTGTTGATGAGGAGGGGGAGTGCTCCGAAGACCCAGCAGTTAGATTGATTGTGGAATTCGGCATAAGAATGAGCTCAGGACAGGAAGGCATTGTCTTATGGTCAAAGAGCAGACTCAGGACTTTTGGAGTCAGCAGAAGCAAGCCCATATAGCTTGTCAAACTTATCTGGTAAAGGCTTTCCCAGAGGGGCTCTAGAGATTGCCCTCCAGACTCTAACATCTTTATCAGGACTTCTGTTCCTGGCTTGAACAGCAGCTTGTCTAGCTTGTCTGAGTCAGAGGCGGGGTCAGGAGTTACCTCCTGGAGTTTTCAAAACGCCTGTTGAAAAGCTGAAAGCTGAGTCATATAGTTAATTCTAAGGCTTCAGGATCTATAACAATATTTGTGCACAAAAACAGTCTGCCATAGAAGCATAATCCACCCCCCCTTTTTTCTTTGGTGGGGGTGGAGAGGGGGGAAGGCTGTTTGAGCCCTCATTAAAGGCCAGGCCTTCAAGCCATTCATCTCCAAAAGTAGTAGCTTCTCTCAAAACTCAAACTGTCGAGTCAGGCAGGAGTCAGCGTCTGTCCCAAGACATACATTAAATCTCTCCAAGTCAAGCTCATAAAGTTAGTCCCATAAAGAGTTTGATGTACTTTTGGGATCTTCTAAATAGTCTCAACCACAACTGGGACTGTTTGAATTTCTACTGAGACTGAGGCAACCCCTCCTGGAAGGGTGCCCTGATTCTCAGCCTGTTCAGTTAGGAGCCCCAGATATAGGGACAAAGTAAGAGGCAGCTGAAGGCTTTACACCCAAATCTGTACCCTTAGGACATAAGTCTGGCGTGTCTCGCAGAGAGATAAAAAGCAACATACATGGCACTTCTACCCATTTCCCTTGTTTTACAATTGTAAAACAGTATAATTAAGAGATCCTTCAACCATCCAGCATTCCCTGTCTTCCAAAAGATACTGTGGCCATTCAGTATCACAGAAGATCAGGCATGTCTTTTTTTAAACTCTGGGGATCAAACTTGTCTCAGGGTTTTGTTTTGTTTTGTTTAATATGCTTTAAAGGAGTGGCTCTGGAACTGCTAGCTCCCACCTGTAAGAGAGAAAAAAGTGTCATTCGCAGCTGTGGCTTTTTTCCAATGGAGGTGTCCCTCCCTGCTCTAGGTGGGATGGACACAGACTTTCCACTGAAGATTTCCTTCCCTGATGGGACTTAGTCTGTCCCTTACCGATGCAGGTGCCTTACTTGTCCCTCCCGGTTCTACCACTGAGGTGGGGTGGAGATGCACCAGGTGTAGACCTGATGGCATATCCCAGATTGATTTCTAGTTCCTTACCACCAAGACCTTTGTTTGACTTGCCCTTTTCCTCTGATGCCACCTGGGGTGGAACAGAGTAGTTTTCCAAGCTAGGACTACTAGGGGAAGCACCCATCTTCCATGTGCCCATGCACATTCCTGGGTACAGTCCTGACCACAGTAGAAGTGGTGAGTCATAAAGCGATGAACCACAACCAAGATGCCCCTTCTGAGTGTCACCACACCAGTATATGTGATAGCAAAAGAGGTGGTGGAGGGTCGGCCAGTGAGGAAAAGGTGATTTTTATCCTCAAGCTACTAGGGCCAACCCTTCCAGTTCATATCCACAGATTCCACAGAAGGAATGTCTAGGGAGTTGAGACAGAAGCCACTGGATAGCTTTCTAATGGTTTGAGATGGAAGCCACTAGAGAGCTTTCTCTGGTCTGCTAAGAGCTGGCACTGCCAAAGGAAGAAACCCACTGTACTTCCAATCTGTGATTCCCAACTTATGTTCTTGGAAACCTCATGCTCGATAGCAGGGCTTCCATCCATGTAGTTTAGAGACACAGCTATGACAAGACTTCTGGCCTCATATGGAAGCAGCCAAGAGAGAGATGCTGCTGAAGCTAAAGTTCCATCTAGATTCTGAACATGCTGCTGGAGCTAGAATTCCACCTCATTCCTGAACATACTCCTAGCAAGGCAAGGTGTCTCATGACTACCAAGCACGGGGTCTAAGTAAAATTACACAGTACTAGCATGGATCACAAGTCCCTTGAAAGTCTATGATCTGACAAGTTAGGTTCAGTTAATTCAGTCACTCAGTCGTGTCCAACTCTTTGTGACCCCATGAATCACAGAACGCCAGGCTTCCCTGTCCATCACGAACTCCCGGAGTTCACTCAAATTCATGTCCATCGAGTCGGTGATGCCATCCAGCCATCTCATCCTCTATCATCTCCTTCTCCTCCTGCCCTCAGTCCCTCCCAGCATCAGGGTCTTTTCCAGTGAGTCAACTTTTCGCATGAGGTGGCCAAAGTATTGGAGTTTCTGCTTCAACAAGTTCTTCCAATGAACACCCAGGACTGATTTCCTTTAGAATGGACTGGTTGGATCTCCTTGCAATCCAAGGGATTCTCAAGAGTCTCCTCCAACAGAGTACAAAAGCATCAATTCTTCAGCACTCAGCTTTCTTACAGTCCAGCTCTCACATCCATACATGACCACTGGAAAAACCATAGTCTTGACTAGACAGATCTTTGTTGGCAAAGCAATATCTCTGCTTTTCAATATACTATCTAGTTTGCTCATAATTTGCCTTTCAAGGAGCAAGTGTCTTTTAATTTCATGGCTGCAGTCACCATCTGCAGTGATTTTGGAGCCCAAAAAATAAAGTCTGACACTGTTTCCACTGTTTCCCCATCTATTTCCCATGAAGTGATGGGACCAGACGCCATGATCTTCGTTTTCTGAATGTTGAGCTTTAGCCAACATTTTCACTCTCTTCTTTCACTTTCATCAGGAGGCTTTTTAGTTCCTCTTCACTTTCAGCCATAAGGGTGGTGTCATCTGCATATCTGAGGTTATTGATATTTCTCCCGACAATCTTGATTCCAGCCTGTGCTTCTTCCAGCCCAGCGTTTCTCATGATGTACTCTGCATATAAGTTAAATAAGCAGGGTGACAATATACAGCCTTGACATACTCTTTTTCCTATTTGGAACCAGTCTGTTGTTCCATGTCCAGCTCTAACTGTTGCTTCCTGACCTGCATATAGGTTTCTCAAGAGGCAGGTCAGGTGGTCTGGTACTCCCATCTCTTTCAGAATTGTCCACAGTTTATTGTGATCTCCTATAATGAAAAGGACATCTTTTTTGGGTGTTAGTTCTAAAAGGTCTTGTAGGTCTTCACAGAACCATTCAACTTCAGCTTCTTCAGCATTACTGGTTGGGGCATAGGCTTGGATTACCATGATATTGAATAGTTTGCCTTGGAAACGAACAGAGATTATTCTGTTATTTTTAAGATTGCATACAAGTACTGTATTTCGGACTCTCTTGTTGACCATGATGGCTACTCCATTTCTTCTGAGGGATTCCTGCCCACAATTGTAGATATAATGGTCATCTGAGTTAAATTCACCCATTCCAGTCCATTTTAGTTCGCTGATTCCTAGAATGTCAACATTCACTCTTGCCATCTCCTGTTTGACCACTTCCAATTTGCCCTAATTCATGGACCTGACATTCCAGGTTCCTATGCAATATTGCTCTTTACAGCATCAGACCTTGCTTCTATCACCAGTCACATGCACAACTGGGTATTGTTTTCGCTTTGGCTCCATCCCTTCATTCTTTCTGGAGTTATTTCTCCACTGATCTCCAGTAGCATTTTGGGCACCTACCAACCTGGGGAGTTCCTCTTTCAGTATCCTATCATTTTGCCTTTTCATACTGTTCATGGGGTTCTCAAGGCAAGAATACTGAAGTGGTTTGCCATTCCCTTCTCCAGTGGACCACCTTCTGTCAGACCTCTCCACCATGACCTGCCGCCCATCTTGGGTGACCCCACACAACATGGCTTAGTTTCATTGAGTTAGACAAGGCTGTGGTCCATGTGATCAGATTGGATACTTCTCTGTTAGTATGGTTTCAGTGTCCCTGGCCTCTGATGCCCTCTTGCAACACCTATGATTTTACTTGGGTTTCTCTTACCTTGGACGTGGGGTATCTCGTCATGGCTGCTCCAGCATAGCGCAGCTGCTGCTCCTTACCTTGGATGAGGGGTATCTCCTCTTGGCCTTCCTGCGCCCGCGCAACTGCCACTCCTTGGACGTGATGTTGCTCCTCTTGGCCGTCTCTCCTGACAAATTATGTTAGTATTTCTAATTCCTCACACAATTACAAAATGGTCAAAGAGACCAGGAAAATTTGACTGAGAAAGGAAAGTTCAGTCTACACACTTTGCCCATTTCTGGCTGCTCCCCTTGCAAGGATGACGGGTGTCTTTTGGCATTGGCAGGTCAGTATAAACCCCTGACAAGGACCCCCTTTGAGGGACTGCTTTCAGTGATTACGAGGCATGGCAAAACTGCAGAGCAGGCCTCAATGCTCTCTTCTTACTTATTTCTGTGCATCTCTTTTATTCTACATCCACACACACAGGCACACCAAGTAGAGTTAGTAAAGTAAAGCAGAAAACATGTATACTGAGAAACCAGAGAGGCTAGAGCTCTGAGTGTTCTTACCTTGTCTCTAAGATCCCAGATGAGCCACCAAGATGATAGCTTATGGGAAAGGATATCAGATTAGTGATCTCCAAAGAAGAAGATTTAGCTTTGGGACCAGGGACCAGGTCTGATCACTCAGGAGCTTTTGTGTAGCAGAGTTTTAGTAAAGTATAAAAGGGACAGAGAAAGCTTCTGATAGAGACATCAGAAGGGGGATGGACAGTGCCCCCGAGAAAGGCTTTTTGATCCTTCCAGACCAAACCAGTAATGAGCTAAATACCACCACAAAATATGGATCAAAAGGATCATCCTGTTGAGCCTGCCTTGCCAGAATTCCTGACTCACAGATAATAAACATAATAAAATTATTGTTATCTTAAGCCACAATATCTGGGATGATTGGTTTTGCAGCAATAAATTCAACATAGACCTAGAACAGTGTTTGTGCATTAGATAACTTTCAAACTATTTGTGCTAGTTCTGTATGGCTGTGTAACAAGAACTTAGCACCTTAAATATTCTAACATACATTTATTATACCAAAGTTTCTGTGGGTCAGGAATCTGTGCACAGCATAGCTGGGTCCTCAGTTTCCAGATCTCATAAAGCTGCAACCAATCTGTGGGGCAGGATTGTAGTCTCATAGAACCTTGATGGACAGGATCTGCTTTCAAGCTCATACCAGGTTTTGCAGGAATTAAGTTCCTTTGGGGCTATCAGCATGAGGGCCTCTAACTGGCTATTAGCTGGAGGCCACCAACATATCCTTGGTATGCTGGCATTATCTACATGACCACTTACCTCCTCAAAACCATCAAGGAGACAATCTCCTACCTATATGAGTTACAATCTGATGTCATATAATCATGTGCAGATAGTTACATGCATCTATCACCTTTCCCTAATTTTATTGATTAGAAATAAGTCACAGTTTCTGTTCACAGTTAGGGCAGGGTTAATACAGGGTATAAAACTAGGCGGTGGGGACCATGAAGGCCACTGCAGGGTCTGTCTGCCATGCTGTCTTACACCTGAACTGTTTTTTCTTTTTTTTTTTTCATCTGTGATGAAGTAAATTCTTGGAGAATCTTTATTTTTAAATTGAAATCTAGTTGCTATTCAATATTATGTAAGTTACAGGCATTCTGTATAGTGATTCACAATTTATGAAGTTTATAGTCCATTTATAGTTGTTAGAAAATTGGGTATATCCCCCATGTTGTACAATATGTCCTTGTAGCTTATTTAATACCTAGCAGTTTGCACCTCTTGTTCCCCTACCCCATATTTCCCCTCTCCTTTTCCTTTTCCTGACTAGTAACCACTAGTTTGTTCTCTGTATCTGGGAGTCTGTTTCTTTTTTGTTATATTCACTAGTTTTTTTTTTTTTTTTTTAGATTCCACATTTAAGTGATATCATACAGTATTTGTCTTTCTTTGACTTATTTCACATAGAAAACTTTTTCATTTGGATTTACTGTTATTTGTTGTATCTAGGAGTATCCTAAGTGACACAGCAACCAGAACTGACAGAGATTAACAGAAGACTGGTTAGGAAGCTCTGGCATTTAAAATGTAGTTATAGATTTTGATATATTATACCATTTGCCTAAGGAATTTGCAGCTATTAAATTATAATTTTGTCCCCATCGAAATAGGAATTAATATATTCTAATGCATGCACATTGGAGAAGAAAATGGCAACCCACTCCAGTGTTCTTGCCTGGAGAATCCCAGGGATGGGAGAGCCTGGTGGGCTGCCGTCTTTGGGGTCGCACAGAGTCAGACACGACTGAAGCGACTTAGCAGCAGCAGCAATGCATGCACAAAAGACTGCCCTTATTTCCATTATTCTAACTAATCTGTAAAATTTTAGTAAAAATGAAAGGCATGGAAGAAAATGGCTCTTTCCTCAATACAATGAGGACAGTTATGAAAAAACAGGTCATGTAGGCATCAGGTTAGGCCATAGTGGGTTCTAGTAAACCATGGCTATCCCAGTATGCCATTTGTAGACATTTGAAAATTAAGTGTCAGAGCTGCTTTTATGACCCTGCCACTGCAAGCTACCCTAAAGGGCTCCTATGCCCACCCCAAATTAAGGTCTGTCCTTGACATACTATTGATGGAGTATCCTCAAGCACACCCAGTAAGTGAACTTTGGAGAAAGGCACCAGAAAAGCAGGCGAGTGTACTGAGACTCTCAAGGAGAGATCACAGAAGTAGTGCTGCCTCTTTTTAGTTTCTCTTAAGAAAAGTCAGCATTTTAGAAAGAAGGTCAACATGAACAGCCTCAGACACTAAGCTAAGGTAGTCTAAGTGGAGACCTGAAGGTGGTGTTAGGAAACCAGAGAAGCTTCAGCTAGTGAGTAACCTGGACTCTATGGCCTCCCATTTTGTCATCTCACCAGGCAGACAGGATCCTAGAGTGAGGCAGGGACCTTCGAGCTTACTTCTCAGCTAAGCCCCAGTCTTCGTCCCCATCCTGCTTTTGGCTTGCCTGGCCCAATTTTAGCAATAATTATCCTAAGTTACTTTCAGAGAGAATCCCACCTTTGATGTCTGATCATCCTTGATAACTCATCAACTTCTTCATCTCCCACTTGATATACAAGTCCTTAGTTAAGTTGGTTTAGCAAGAGTCCTCCCTATATTTGATGTGCAATGTTCCATGCCCTTGATCCTCTCACTGGGCTCATTGGTTCTAAATCCTACTTGTCTTTGTTCTACTCAAAGTAGAGCCTAATCTCTCTTCCTACTGTGAGAGTCTTGGTACATTTCACAGCAGTTTTAGTGAGAGTTGGACCATAAAGAAGGCTGAGGGCTGAAGAAAAGATGCTTTCAAACTGTGGCGCTGGGTAAGACTGTTGAGAGTTCCTTGGACAGCAAGGAGATCAAACCAGTCAATCCTAAAGGAAGTCAACCCTGAATATTCATTAGAAGGACTAAGGCTGAAGCTGAAGCTACAAAGGGCCACCTGATATGGAGAGCTGGCTCACTGGAAAAGACACTGATGCTGGGAAAGATTGAGGGCAGGAGTAGAAGGTGGCGACAGAGGGTGAGATGGTTGTATGGCATCACCACCTTAATGGAGATGCATTTGAGCAGATGCCAGGAGATAATGGAGGACAGAGGAACCTGGTGTGCTGCAGTTCATGGTGTCACAAAGAGCACAAAAACACAGCTTAGTGGCTGAACAACAAAATTTATTTAACTGGCTGTGCTGGGTCTTAGTTGCAAAAAGAAAACTGTTAGTTGGGGCATGTGGGATCTAGTTCCCTGATCAGGGATCAAATCCAGGCCCTCTGCACTGGGAGCATGGAGTCTTAGCCACTGGATCACCAGGGAAGTCCCTCACAACAGTTCTGAATAAAGTCTTCCCTTATTGTTTTTAATTAACAAGTGTTGGAATAATTTTTTCTTTAATATTGCTGGCCCTGAGAATATGGGCAGGGCCAGAAACACACCTCTGGTGAGAACCTGAGATAGGAGAAATCCTAACTTGAGGCTCAAGGGACACTATGGAATTGGGTTGGAAAGCCAACTGACATCACTCACCCATGGACCTTCCACAAAGCTCATTACCCTCAGGCTCATTTCACAATTTATAAGTGCATATAACATCTTCATAAACCCAGAGAGATGTCTGTCCAATGTTTAGATCGTTGGATGGCTGAGCTTATTTCTGGTGGAAAAATACACTCTAAGAAAACTAATCTCTCAAAATTAAAAAAACTGTCCACTTTTTCCTCCTTGGAGAGCATGAAGAAAGTATTGCCCCGAAAACTTTGTATGAGACACGTGTAGAAAAGTTTGGATGTTTCTGAGATGGAAAGAGTATGCTAAGAATAACTAATAACTAATTTTTGAAGTATTAATATTTATTGGCTAATAAGTAGGTTTTATTTCATTGATGACCTGTTGAATAGCTCTATTTAAATTATTTTTACAAATAAAATGATTCATCAATATACAAAATATCCGTGAAAACATTTTTTCCATTTAAAATAACTTATTATGAAAGTTTTCCTGATATATACACCTATAGTGGAAACTACTTCACCATATCTACATTTAATATCAGTGTTTATACTATACTACTTTGGAGAAATAATTTGACCTAAAATAAAGGCCAAGTTTTATCGAGTAGTAAGTAAATGCAAGTTCTTCATTCAAACACATTAAATTATCTTCATTAGGTACTGCTGCTGCTGCTGCTAAGTCACTTCAGACACGTCCAACTCTGTGCGACCCCATAGATGGCAGCCCATCAGGCTTCTCCGTCCCTGGGATTCTCCAGGTACAGGATCCCTAAAATAAAGATTACTTTCAAAGTAATGGTGGCTGCATCTTCTAAGATTTGTTTCTTCTGGTTTTCACATGGTCAATGATGAAGGCTTGCTTTCCATTCATTTTGCAGATTACACACATACATCATCAAACAATAATACTCCTAAGAAATGCAAATTCAGTATTTATTAAACACTTATTCTTTTAAGATTAGTATTTTAAAATGAGCATGTTTAAAATTTTTAATGTGTTATGAAACAAAAAAAGTATCAAAAGGTGAGACTCTACCAATAAAATTAAAAACACTGTAGCAAGAGTACTTAAGCTATTCTCCTGTCTCTTATACACATCTTTTCCTTCCTCCTTTGGACTTTCAGGTGTGTATTTTAATATTAATATGTACCTGTATCAGTGTTTTTAATAATTGCACATTAACAAATCCTTCTAATTTGAAATTAGTTTTGTCATTCCATTATTTGAATATTATATTAAAGGTTTCAAAACAGTTTTGAAGAAAATAAAGCCAAAATTTATTGGAATTGTTTTCAAAATGCAAATGCCAAAGAGTGGTAAGACTAATTATTTATTATAAAGATTCAAAACCTTCAAAATTAATGATTAGCCACAAAAACAGGAAGCATTTATTATCATGCTGAAACATACATTTTACATCTGATACCATACTTCACACAAAAATTGTAGTTGAGCTATTCTGTTTACACATTTTACATACACATTTGATAATAATAGCTATTATTATTATTGTATAAAGGTATTATTGTACGTGGCTAATTTATTGACTATGCCAAAGACTTTGACTGTGTGGATCATAATAAATTGTGGAAAATTCTTCATTAGATGGGAAAACCAGAGCACCTGACCTGCCTCTTGAGAAACCTATATGCAGGTCAGGAAGCAACAGTTAGAACTGGGCATGGAACAACAGACTGGTTCCAAATAGGAAAAGGAGTCCGTCAAGGCTGTATATTGTCACCCTGCTTATTTAACTTATATGCAGGGTACATCATGAGAAATGCTGGGCTGGATGAAGCACAAGCAGGAATCAAGATTGCCGGGGGAAACATCAATAACCTCAGATATGCAGATGACACCACCCTTATGGCAGAAAGTGAAGAGGAACTAAAAAGCCTCTTGATGAAAGTGAAAGTGGAGAGTGAAAAAGTTGGCTTAAAGCTTAACATTCAGAAAACGAAGATCATGGCATCTGGTCCCATCACTTCATGGGAAATAGATGGGGAAACAGTGGAAATAGTGTCAGACTTTATTTTGGGGGGCTCCAAAATCACTGCAGATGGTGATTGCAGCCATAAAATTAAAAGATTCTTGCTCCTTGGAAGGAAAGTTATGACCAACCTAGACAGCATATTCAAAAGCAGAGACATTACTTTGCCAACAAAGTTCCGTCTAGTCAAGGCTATGGTTTTTCCAGGGGTCATGTATGGATGTGAGAGTTGGACTGTAAGAAAGCTGAGCGCTGAAAAATTGATGCTTTTGAACTGTGGTGTTGGAGAAGACTCTTGAGAGTCCCTTGGACTGCAAGGAGATCCAATCAGTCCATTCTGAAGGAGATCAACCCTGGGTGTTCTTTGGAAGGAATGATGCTAAAGCTGAAACTCCAGTCCTTTGGTCACCTCATGTGAAGAGTTGACTCACTGGAAAAGACTGATGCCGGGAGGGATTGGGGGTAGGAGGAGAAGAGGACGACAGAGGATGAGATGGCTGGATGGCATCACTGACTCGATGGACATGAGTTTGAGTGAACTCTGGGAGTTGGTGATGGACAGGGATGCCTGGTGTGCTGCAGTTCATGGGCCACAAAGAGTCGGACACGACTGAGCGACTGAACTGAACTGAACTGAACTGAATGCATATTTAGAACTGATATGAACTTTAGAATTCCCTGGCAGTCCAGTGGTTGGGACTCCCTGCTTTCACTGCCAAGGGCCTGGGTTTGATCCCTGATTGGGGAACTGAATTCCACAAAGATCTTTTTTTCCACAAGAGAAAAAACAAGTTGATCCAAATATTTAGAAATAGTATGAATTTTGTATACACCACCACTTCCAAGTACAGTTTTGCTCCATGTATATTTTACCATAAACATATTATTTATATTATAGTGCAAAAGTAAATCATTTCATCTTCTAACTAGAATATCTTAACAATCTTGTAATCACATTTAAATAATTTCATAGAGTACATACCAATAGAATGTACCACTGATTAGTTTACCTTGGTTCTGTGAGATAGGTGAATAACTAAAATTATGACTGAAACTAACCCATCTTCTATTTGAAGCATCTGATGACCCTGGCATAAATTGAACTTCATTCAACTTTTGCCTATTTTGTCTTCTCCTGACATAATGAAGATATTTCTTCATGTTTAGTATTTGCAGGAGAAAACTTGGACTTGAAAATGAGTAATACTACTTTGGAGAAATAATTTGACCTAAAATAAAGGCCAAGTTTTATCGAGTAGTAAGTAAATGCAAGTTCTTCATTCAAACACATTAAATTATCTTCATTAGGTACTGCTGCTGCTGCTGCTAAGTCACTTCAGACACGTCCAACTCTGTGCGACCCCATAGATGGCAGCCCATCAGGCTTCTCCGTCCCTGGGATTCTCCAGGTACAGGATCCCTAAAATAAAGATTACTTTCAAAGTAATGGTGGCTGCATCTTCTAAGATTTGTTTCTTCTGGTTTTCACATGGTCAATGATGAAGGCTTGCTTTCCATTCATTTTGCAGATTACACACATACATCATCAAACAATAATACTCCTAAGAAATGCAAATTCAGTATTTATTAAACACTTATTCTTTTAAGATTAGTATTTTAAAATGAGCATGTTTAAAATTTTTAATGTGTTATGAAACAAAAAAAGTATCAAAAGGTGAGACTCTACCAATAAAATTAAAAACACTGTAGCAAGAGTACTTAAGCTATTCTCTGTACTCTGATCAGCCTTGATTTTCTATGTGTAATTTACAAATTATTTTATTATTTATTATTTTGTTGTGTTTTCCACTGACACAATTGGCCACCATTGGCTGATAGCCTGTCTGCATCTTGCATGTTAAAAACCTCATCCTAAACCATGGCACACTGAGCTGTTTTAACAAATTGCAGATTGCAGCAATCATATCTAGTATTACTCCTGTCATTGTTGTTGTTTAGTCGCTAAGTCATGTCCACTCTTTGCACCCCCATGGACTGTAGCCTGCCAGGCTCCTCTGTCCATGGGATTATCCAGGCAAGAATACTGAGTGGGTTGCCATTTCCTTCTCTAGACTCCTGCCATAACCAGAAATAATTCATTAACCCTACTCACACATGCCCCTTGTAATTAATTTTATCAGCTAGTCCTTGCCATGCTGACCTTGAAGAGAAGGGCTAGATAATTCTGCAAAGAGCTGGGGAAAAAGAGAGCATATTGCTGGTAGTTATTCATAATTGGCAACTTACTAAAATGAGAACTTGGCACAGGCTATAGTCATTTCACATGTTACCACCTGAGGCCATGGAAAAACTTGGATGGACAAAGCAACAATCTACCAAATTTATCCTATTTAATATTAATAATTAAAATTTAAAAGTTTAAAATAGTAACAGAAAACTAATCCATACAGATTTGATATAGCAAAAGGTAAAAACAAGGATCAATATAGGCAAAGCAGAACACCTGGTCACCTTACTCTGGCGAGCCTGACCAGCAACAGAAGACTGAGACACAATGCCTTCATGTCATGTGTGTAAGGCAAGTGCAGAGAAAAAGAGAGCGAGCCAGGCAGTTAGGCAAAAGGGAAATTTATTAGAGGGAAATGAGAGGGTGACTGGCCCTTAAGGAGAACCAGTGTCCTCCCTTTCTGATGGGGCCTTTCTTATATCCCACCAATGAAAAATTCTCTGAAGGAATGGTTAATTTTTAGCCTGTAGTTGAGTCCTGCGGTCACGTAGCCAGAGGTCTGGAATCTGGTGGTCTTGTAGCTTTGAAAAGGTGGGCATCAGTGAGAAAACAGAATGCCATTTGGGCAATTTGGTCAGTCTCAATGTCCATCTCTTTGTTTGCAAGTTCAACATAATGAGCCATTTTAACCATGAGCCCCCATGTAGACCCTATCAACATGATGGCATACTGTGAAAATCCTTCAGTCACGTCCAACTCTTTGAGACCCCATAGACTGTAGCTTGCCAGGCTCCTCTGTCTATGGAATTCTCCAGGCCAGGATAATGGAGTGGGTAGCTGTTGCCTTCTCCAGGGGATCTTCCCAATGCAGGGATTGAACCCAGGTGTCCCATATTGCAGGGGGATTCTTTACCATCTGAGCCATCAGGGAAGCTAGTGGCATACTGGGGAAAAATAAAACATCAGAATGGAAGGACGGGAATTTTCTTCCCTACATGCAAATTAGTTCCAGGGGAATAGCAGGCCAGGATAATCGTTGAAATACTAATATGGTTCTTTTTCTTATAGATATTCTCTTCCTCTCCCTTTTCCAAAACGTTGGCATGATTCACAACTCTATCCCTTAGTAATTCTGGCATGTTAAGATAAGAAGCTGCCTAAAGATAATCATTTGGGGGGCATTTTTGAAAGTTGATATTCTTTATAGATATTGTATTGATCATCCCAGAGCACTGTTGGAGAGATGGGCATGGGACCGTGAATTTAATATGAGGAGAGGAATATTATTTAATGTTGGAAAGAGGATAGAAAGTGCAGGTTGCTTTTGTTTGTTTGTTTGTTTTTTAATTTGGCCACACCTGGAAAGCTCAGAGTCCTAACCACTGCACTGAGAGGGAAGTCCCAGAAAGTGCAAATCTTATAGACAAAGATTTCTTAGGCCACAGAAAGAAATGACCATACAATTAAAGCAAGACAAAATACAATTTATCAAAATGAAAAATAAGTTTTGTTTGTCAAAACACATCATTAATAAACTTGCTAGGCAAGTCAATCTGGGGAAACTATCAGCAAATCCTGTTTGGTAAAGCATATTCAGAATACATGAAAAACTCTTATAAACCAATAATAACAAAAAAAAAATTCAATTATTTTAAAAAGTATACAAAGACTTGAACAGACACTTCTCAAAAGATGATCTATAAATGTTCAATAATGATATGAAAAGGTGCTTTATACAGTTGGTCATTAGGAAAACATAAATTGAAACCACATTGAGATACCATTAGGTACCACTGGTATACCCACTAGAATTACTGAAATTTTTAAAATAGTTCTGCTGCTGCTGCTGCTAAGTCGCTTCAGTTGTATCCGACTCTGTGCGACCCCATAGACAGTAGCCCACCAGGCTTCCCCGTCCCTGGGATTCTCCAGGCAAGAACACTGGAGTGGGTTGCCAGTTCCTTCTCCAGTGCATGAAAGTGAAAAGTGAAAGTGAAGTTGCTCAGTCGTGTCTGACTCTTAGCGACCAGATGGACTGCAGCCTACCAGACTCCTCTGTCCAAGGGATTTTTCCAGGCAAGAGTACTGGAGTGGGTTGCCACTGCCTTCTCTGCTGAACAGCACCAAATTTTTATAAAAATGTGGCACACCTGGAACATTCATACAATACTGATAGACTATAAAATGGCAATACCATTTGGGACAAATTCTTGTATATTTTTTTTAATAAAGTTAAAGAGTATCTATAATTTGACTCAGAGATTTCTCCTCTAGGTAGTTTTCAATGGAAATGAAGAATATTCATCCACAAAACATTTGTACAAGAATGTCTTCAGCAATTTATTCACAGAGGTGAAAAGAAAAAAATACAGATGACAACAGGAAAATGAATGCAATAAGTAACTCAGCAACTGAAGGAACAATCTACAAAGACATGCAAAACATAGATGAATACACAATAGGATGCCCAACAGTCCCAGTCTGCCTGGGACTGAGGTGCTAAAACAAGCACAGTCCCAGGAAAACAGGCATAGTTGTACTTTAAAAGTATTATGTTTATGATAAGAGGCAGACACAAAAGGGATCACTTGCATACTGTTGGTGGGAATGTAAGTTGATGCAGCCAGGTGAGAAACAGTATGGGGATTCTTCAAAAAACTAAAAATAGAACTGTAGCATGACCTAGCTATTCTATTCTTGGACTTATTCAAAGAATACAAAAATACTAATTCTAGATGATTGATTTTTCTTTTCATGGTAATTAAAAGATATAGGCCTGGAAAAAGTTATCCTGGTCAAATATGTGAGTAATATTCAGTAATAGTCGAAACTGCAAAATATTCTCTGAGATAAATATCAAGTTTTCATTACATTATTTATTCATCTGCCCACATTTAAAGAAAATACTTGTATACTTTGGCATATGTTAAAAATTAAATCAGTTCAGTTCTGTTCAGTCACTCAGTTGTGTCCTACTCTTTGCGACTCAATGGACTGCAGTATTCCAGGCTTCCCTGTCCATCACCAACTCCCAGAGCTTGCTCAAACTCATGTCCATCGAGTCAGAGATGCCATCCAGCCATCTTATCCCCTGTTGTCCCCTTCTCCTCCCGCCTTCAATCTTTCCCAGCATCAGGGTCTTTTCCAATGAGTCAACTCTTCACATCAGGTGGCCAAAGTGGATTTCAACTTCAGTATTAGTCCTTCCAAAGAATATTGAGAACTGATTTCCTTTAGGATTGTCTGGGTTGATTAATTAAAAATTAAATAATTCCTTTTAAAAATCAGAACCCCATCAAAAATGAAATTATATACAAATATATATATTATTTCATATATATGAAATGTATATATTTTAAAATATATAAAATTGGATTCTAAATGCCTTGCTTGGTAGAAATCTGTTTGTTTGGCTCTGGCAATCCATTAGAAAGCCAAAGTTGTTGTAGAGATTAGGACAAGTGGCAAATATACAAAACTGTGTTTTTCATGTCTAAGAATATATTTTCTCTACTTTTGTATGGAATGTAGAAATAGTTGTTTATCACCAATTTTTATGTTTTTCTTCTTCAATTTTCTTCAGGATACACCTGAATTAATCATTTTTACATTCATTTTGTGAACTCATAATTTATCAGGATAATCAATTTTAACATAATCAATTCCAGATAACTCTAGTTGAATATCCCTGGAAAGAATCACCCTAATATATGTTATTAGAAGAATATTACTCTGGACTCTCAGCCAAGTATAAAGTCTTAGAAGACACTAATTTCAAATATAAATTCAATATCAATTTAGCAAAGTTTGTGTTCATTCTCTCCACCTTTGCAAATCAGCTTCATTACACTTTCAACCATTTTTACCATGAATGTGATGAGGCTGCTCAAATGAGACTGTTTACAAGTCACTTAAACTCAATTTAGGTAAATGTATATATTGGGCTTTCTAGGTAGTGCTAGTAACTCGCCTGCCAAGGCAGGAGACGTAAGAGATACAGGTTCAGTCCCTGGTTCAGGAAGTTCCCTAGAGGATGAAATATTTATCCACTCCAGTATTCTTGCCTGCTTAATTCCATGGACAGAGGAGCCTGGCAGGCTGTGGTCCACAGGGTCACGACTTAGCATGCACATATTTATACTACATAACTTTGAAATAAAAGATATGAGATCACAGAGTTCCAGATAGGAGAAAACCTGAGATAATCCATAGCAATGTGCTTAAAACTATCCATAAAAATTAAAAATTGAACTACCATATAACCCACCAATTCCACTCCTGGGTATTTAGCTGAAAAAAATAAAAACATTAATTTGAAAAGCTACATGCAGCCCAGTGTTCATAGTAGCATTATTTACAATAGCCAAAACATGGAAACAACATAAGTGTTTATACAGAGATGAATGGATAAATATGTGGTGTGCGTGTGTGTGTATATATATTATATATATATATATATACACACAATCAGATATCACTCAGCCATATAAAAGAATGAAATTTTACCATTTGCAGCAATATGAACAGACTTGGACGTCTTTATGCTAAATAAAGTAAGTCACAGAGAGGAAGACAAACACTGTACAATATCACTTACATGTGGAATCTCAAAAAATACAGCAAATTAGTAAATACAACAAACAAGCAAAAAACAAACTCACAGATAAAGAGAACAAACTTGTGGTTACCAGTAGGGAGAGGGAAAGGGGAAGGAGTAAACTAAGGATATGGGAGTATGTGTGTGTTAGTGGCTCATTCGTGGCTCTTTGCTACCCCATGGACTATATCCTGCCAGGCTCCTCTGTCCATGGGATTCTCCAGGCAAGATATCCTTCTCCAGGGGATCTTCCTGACCCAGGGATTGAACCAAGGTCTCCACCATTGCAGGCAGGTTCTTTATCATTTGAACTACTTGAGAAGCCCTGGGGGAGTGCATGTGTGCACATTTAGTCGTATCCAGCTCTTTGCAACCAGTTGTAGCCCACCAGCTTCCTCTGTCCATGGGATTTCTTAGGCAAGACTATTGGAGTGGGTTGCTTTTTCTTACTCCAGGGGATCTTCCAGACCCAGGGATAGAACCCTGGTCTCCTGTATCATCCCCTGCATTGACAAGCGGATTCTTTACCACTGTGCCACCCGGGAAGTCCAAGATGGGGGAGGAGGATGGAGAAACTGTTGGGTGTAAGATAGGCTCAAGGATGTATTATACAACATGGAGAATATTTGTACTAATTATGAAAGTAAGCTTTTGTAAAAATTAAAAAATTATTTTAAATAAATCAAACTGTGTGTAAACAACCACTTCTAACAAGGATGTGTGGGTCACAGATTCATGGTAACCTAAGTTTCTCTCCTCCTATCTGATATGCTGAGAGAAAATTTCCAGTTGAACTGGTCATATTCATTACACATATAGCCTACTCACTGCAGAGACTACATCTTCATACTGTCACATTCAAGAAGCTTGAAGTAATTAAAAATAAATTCCATTTTTTAATTTGAATACCTCACAAACACTGGTTCAGTTTAGCTGCTTAGCTGTGTCTGACTCACTAACCCCATGGACTGCAGCAAGCCAGGCTTGCCTGTCCATCACCAACTCCTGGGGCTTGCTCAAATTCATGTCCATCCAGCCAGTGACGCCATCCAACCATCTTATCCTGTCATCCCCTTCTCCTGCCTTCAATCTTTCCCAGCATCAGGGTATTTTCCAATGAGTCAGTTCTTTGCATCAGGTGGCTAAAGTATCGGAGCTTCAGCTTCAGCATCAGCCCTTCCAACGAATATGCAAGACTGATTTCCTTTAGGGTTGACTGGTTTAATCTCCTTGCAGTCCAAGGAGCTTTCAAGAGTCTTCTTCAACACCACAGTTCAAAAGAATCAATTCTTTGGTGCTCAGCTTTCTTTCTAGTCCAGCTCTCACATCCACACATGACTACTGGAAAAACCATAGCTTTGATGAGACGGACCTTTGTTGGCAAAGTACTGTCTCTTCTCTTTAATATACTGTCTAGGTTGGTCCTAGCATTTCTTCCAAGGAGCAAGCATTTTTTAATTTCACAAACACTAACCAGGACCTAAATGCACGTCCACAGCAATCACTTTCCTCTTCCGTTCACTTCTTCAGTTCGCATCAGTTCATGGGGTTTCTAATTACATTCCAAGAAATAGAAATATAGGTTCCACATGGTTGTTTTTATTCTTTATCTTTTTTCCCTGATATCAGAACACTTTCTTAAGTCAGTTTACTTAGGTATTTCTCCCCAAAGAAAAAATTCATTCTGTGAGAAACAGAGCTGTTCTTGTTATACACAGATTTCTAAGATGGTCTGAAACACAGTATTCCCCAGAGCCCTCTTATGCACACATCTTATCCCAATTATCAATTAAACAGTACTCTAGCTATCTTCTAGGAGGAATTCTGCAGTTACCAAATCAGTTGACCTAACAGGAGCGAGATTAGTGGGCCTGACCAACCACAAAAATTCTTTAAATCCAGGTCCAGGGCCGAGACACCCTTTCTGGCTGGAGGGGAAGGCGACTTTGTTCCAAGTGTTGAGGGCAGAATATGGCACCTAGGAGCAGCTTCAGAAGACAGTCAGTCAGAAAGGAAACAGTGACCTCAGTCCTACAACTGCAAGAAAACCATGAGCTTTTCTTGGAACTTACGTGCTTTAGAATTTAACTTGAAAACAGACTTTGCCTGGAGCCTCCAGGTAAGAACTCAGCCTGATCCCACGCCTTGGCGTCAGCTTTGTGTTTTCCTGAGCAGGTATCCCAACCATATGGTGCCAGACTTTAAGGACCTAACAAAATGGTGAGATAAGAATTTTTGTTATTTTAAGCTGTTAAACTTGTGGTAATTTGTTACCAAGCAGTAGAAAAATGATACACCTCTAAATGTTCCATCTAATGCCCTTTTCCATATGAACAATATGCTTTCAAGTAACTGTCACATAAATTTTAAAGAATGTGTGCTGGTTTACCAAAAGAATGTGTGCTGGTTTAGCAAAAATTTTTGTACACTTGAACACTACTTTAGTTACGTATTACACTATATATTTGTCAGAACTACTAATCTCTTTGTGTGCACTTTTAAAGGTTATTATAAATATTGCATTGCATTTAGCCATTTTCCTTTGTAACTCCTGGAAGAGAAACCAAAATAGTTCTAAGTTTTCGTGTTTTTCTACATAATTAAAATCACCTGATGGCTGGTAAGAATGCCTGTTATATCTTTGATAAATTTTCAGGAATACTTTTCAGGTGACTCTTTTTGGTCAGAAACTAAAATGTATTTATGTCTGTGTCTTTTAATTCATTTACTTTGTAAATTCTGAACAGAAAAATATATTTAGTAAAAAACTTCACACTTACTATGAAGTCTGTATTTCTTGTGTTTAGCTGTTAATGTCATCAAAAATTCTGCATGTGTTTTAGATAGAATTTTATTTGGTGGTACTCAGTTTTATGGCTATTTAGCTATTTATTTTTTCCAGATATAATTTTAGATATTGTTTCACCATAAATGCCACATAGAAAGTTGCAGACTTTTATTATGGAAGGCACACAAAAGATAGTTTCCAAATTTCATTGGAAAAACCTCCAAAGACAGTTGTGATTTGAGAGTTGCTATCATATTTTTTATCTATGTATTCAGAGTATTTTTGAGTTCCTATTTGAAATTGAAATGTTCAAATTGATGTTTGAAAGTAATAGTCTGGGTGGTTAATAGTTCTGATAATAACACAAGATTTTGAAAGGTAATCCTAGATATTTTAGATTCAGTAGATGAGTCTTAATATTCTTTCAAGAAGAATAAAAGCTTCCTAATGCCAAAATATAGGATGACATCAAACTTTTCAACATTTTACAAACTATAAAATTTTTAAAAAGAGTTCTGTGCAGTTTCAAAGGTGTAAAGTGTCCAGTTACCTATGAAAATTGAGATTATTTTTGCTGTTTTCTATCATTGTGTATCATTTTTATTAACTGATGATATAATGTGGGTAACCATGAATAGATAGAAATGAGTATGTTACAGTGTCCTTTATAATTAAAACATGCAGCTAGAAAAACATGATAAATAGAAGAGCAGAAAATACCGGAAAATACATAAAAGATTGTAAATATGAATGCCAATCGCAGATATACTTAGAATGCAGCTTTTTAAATAAACTAGTATTTAACTCTCTGTGCAAGGTTGGTGTTAAAGCTTGGCTCCACCTTACTGTAATGAATGTAGGGGAGCCACTGAAAGGTCAAAGTTGAATCACTAAGCCCCAGCCCAGCATTTTATCAGGATTATAGTTTGCTGCTGCTAAGTCACTTTAGTAGTGTCCGACTCTGTGCAACACCAGAGACGGCAGCCTACCAGGCTCCTCCAGATTATGGTTTAGTGCTTATTAAAAGCAGTTCATTAAACAATTTCGAGTGATGGTTTGGAGTTTTGTTGGTGCTATTAATATTACTGTGAAGCAGCTGCTTGATTTAATTCGAAAACACTTGTTCTTTTCATTTACAAGCACGATTAGCACCTACTCTCTTCCCAATAAATTAGTCACTGTACCTATTATTAAATGAAAACAGCTAACTACTGATTGTAATTAGAGCAGATAACCTATCACACCTGCCTAGGGCCTCTCATTCCAGTGTTTCCCCCCACCTTAGAAATACAAGGAACTGATGCATCTTTGATATCAAAGTCCCTGTGTAAATTTTATGCATTTTTTAGTAAACATCTGAAGTAATGCACCAAATAACTTAGTTGTATATATTGAAGGGAGTTCCACTGTGTGTCAGAGTGTAGAGAGGCGATATAATTTATTGGACATTTGCTACAGAATTGGTTTTGTAAATACAGGATGCACAATGTTATTCATATGGCTGCCTTAAAACCCATGAGAACACAACTTTTATTTAATAGTGCACTTAAATATTCTTAAAAATCAAAACAAAATAGCTATTTTTATTTTTTTTAGTATCAAGTTAGTAAATTTAAGTTTTTGAAATTTCTCACTAGTTGTCTTGCTAACCCTCTCTCCTCTACTCACAACCCTCCACTCCTCACACACATCTGACAAAGTTTAACCTGAGGTATATACCAAGAATATGATCATATTTAGAAGAAATTTTCTACGTGCACTGTAGTATATTACCAGATTGTTCTGTCTGTCTAGAATCTACTAGCTGGGCTGGCCAATATGATTTAGATTAGATATCTATATGTAAGAATCCCTGGAGTGATTCTTTAAAGATATTAATGAAGATGACAAAAGGTTTTGCTGAGAATCCAGACTCTGTAATAAGTGCAAAGAGATATAATTCAAATAGATATTCAGCTGTCTAAACTATTTCTACAACTGAAATATAAATAATTACAGTGAATTTCTGATTATAGTATATTTATCAATATTCAGTTTCTTCTCATCAAACACAGCCTATACCCAGGACCTGTCTTTGACCTGTCAGACCATGAAGTGAGAAGCAGATGGATTTGAGTCAATCTAAGTGGATACTGAGCTGGATTTGGTTTTTAGTTTTACCTAGGTCACCTACAGTATGCTTGCCCTGATGGCTTAGTGGGTAAAGAGTCTGCCTGCATTGCGGAAGAACAGTGTTCAATCCCTGACATGGGAAGAGTCCCTGGAGCAGGCAATGGCAACCCACTCCAGTATTCTTGCCTGGAGAATTGCATGGACAGAGGAGTCTGGTGGGCTACAGTCCAGGGGGTCACAAAGAGTCAGATACGACTGAGTGACTAATGCTTTCACTTTCAGGTCACCTACAGTAGGCTTGTAATGTTGTCCTAGGATCTGGGTCTAGGACTGTTTCCTGCCCAGCTGCAAAGATGGAGTTGTTTGTTTGCTTCCCTTGTCCTGTGAGAAGGTATCCAGGCTGGGCTAAGGCCATGTGCCTTTTCTGATGCTGCAGCCAGTTACCCCTGTATAAGTGCCCTACTGAGGCAGGCTCTCTGATTACTTGCTCTTCCCTCTGACTTCCTCCTGAAAACCACAAAGCATCTGTGAAGACAGTCCTTTTGTGTGGGGTTCTCTGAGGTCCCATCATGTCACCTTGTCCCAGAGTTGGCCTTTAGCATTCTGTTTAAACTGATTTCTCCTTGCCCGCCTAGATAGTGGCTTTCACCACTGTCTACCATGTTCTGTATAGGTGAACTGTCTCCACTTGCAAGGTTCTTCCTTCTTGGAATTCAGGAAACTGTTTGTCCTGGCACCCCACCATTCTGATGATTTCAAGAAAAGTACTAATTTTATGTTACCCTGCTCTTTTTTGTTTCAAAATGGGGAGTTGTATTCTTTCCAATTTTCTGTATCCTAGACAGAAACTGCCTTAGGTATTTTAATCTCCTGCCCCACCCTCTTGAAAGGCTTTTGAGCTAAATTACAATTTCATTTGGAATTCCTGCTAAAGTGACTCTAGGTCTGTTTATAAATCAATAAATTACTAAATAATCCATGGCAATTTTAATACTTATAACAATTTGACACTAGTTTTATTATCTAATAGAGAATTTTTAAAATATATAAGAGTTAATGTGATTAACTTTTATAGCATGTTATTTTGCATGGAAACATAAATCAGAAGAGTCACAAACATCAAGTTCCATTCAGTTGAAGAACTAAAGGAGAAAATATTCTTACAGTCAATGTTGCAATTTTTACTTCATAAGATTTTTACAAAACTTTTTCATTTGAAATGATATAGCTTAGCTGAAATACTGGATTTCTCTTCTGATGTGATATAAAATGACCAAGTTTTTACAATGAAGGCTAGTATTTTGCACATTTGATATAAAGAATCCACCATAGCACTTCTGATACAGTATTTTCATTAAGCCTATTGCTATCCTTTTTAGCAATAATTATGATTTATCATTTTTGTTTTCCCATACTTGAGACTATTTCTTTTTTTTTTAATTTGATTTTTAATTGGAGGATAATTATAATATTGTGATGGTTTCTGCTATTCATCAATATGAATCATCCATTGGTGTGTGTGTATATATATATATGTGTTCCTCCCTCTAGAATCCCCCTTCCCATCCCACTTCTTTACATTGTCACACAGCACTGGCTTTGGGTTTCCTGAGTCATACAGCCAATTCCCACTGGCTATCTATTTTACATATGTTAATGCATATGTTTCGATACTACTCTCTCAAATCATCCCACCCTCTACTTCTCCCACTGTGTCCAAAAGTCTCTTCTCTATGTCTGTGTCTCCGTTGCTGCTCTGCAAATAGGATCATCTGTACCATTTTTCTAGATTCCATATGTATGCATATATATGCATTGATATATGATATTTGTCTTTTTCTTTCTTACTTCACTCTGTAAAATAAAGCCAGTTGCTCTTATCAATGACTTTATTTGCTGAATCAATTCAAAATTATTAGATGGCCTCATACTATCTAATGGTCCTTGTTTCTCACAGTTGTTCTCTCTATATTCATTCAGTTCAGTCCAGTCACTCAGTCGTGTCCGACTCTTTGTGACCCCATGAATCTCAGCATGCCAGGCCTCCCTGTCCATCACCAACTCCCGGAGCCTACTCAAACTTATGTCCATCAGGTCGGTGATGCCATCCAGCCATGTCACCCTCTGTCATCCCCTTCTCCTCCTGCCCCCAATCCCTCCCAGCATCAGAGTTTTTTCCCAATGAGTCAACTCTTCACGTGAGGTG
The DNA here is from genome assembly GCA_006410635.1 of Cephalophus harveyi. Classification (NCBI taxonomy): domain Eukaryota; kingdom Metazoa; phylum Chordata; class Mammalia; order Artiodactyla; family Bovidae; genus Cephalophus; species Cephalophus harveyi. The sequence goes on along the minus strand of SJYT01051029.1, from coordinate 52,308 downwards.
GCCAAAATATTGGAGTTTCAGCTTTAGCATCAGTCCTTTCAATCTATATTCATTACTTTACTCAAAATATGTTTTTCCTAATACAAATACATTCCTATTATTTCTATTTTCTACCTTTGTTACACAGACTACATTCTCTTGCCTCTCATTATTCTTTCCCTCTTATTTTTTATAATATTTTCTTTCATGATTTTTCTAAACTATTAGCTGTTCTGTGAATCTTTCCCCAGTTATCCTATTCAACATATGTCCTTGCTCCCTTGCTAGAGTACCACCTCATTCTGTATTTCATAGTTTTTAATGAGTGATCTAATTTAGCATATTCTCCAGTCATTGAGATGTTAGTCTCTTCTCCTGCAGAAGAATGTGACTTCTAGAGAGCAAGAAATGCATAGTTTTCGTTAACTATCAGACTTTTCTAAAATATAACTGGTATAGTGCTCAGCACCATTTATTAGCAAATAATTGATAAGCATTGGTTAATTATGTAGTGAAAATATATAAATGTTTAATTGTTTCATGAAAAAAATCTGTGCCTGTATACATCATTCAGTTTCACTGTAAAAATCAAAGTCAGTTCAGCAAAAAAGAAATCTAATTTTGAAGAGTGTACTTATAAGATTCATATCGTGTTCTAAATCATTACATGTTTATTATTTTCAATCACTTATTTAGAGACATCCATAGAACCATCATTTGTGAATAGGAAAAAAGTCTTGATTACTGTCACTAGATATTTCCATTCTTTCAGCTCACTGAACTTTTTACATTGGGAGCTCATTTACACCCGTGGTGGATTCATGTCAATGTATGGCAAAACCAATACGGTATTGTAAAGTAAAATAAAGTAAAAATAGAATTTAAAAAAAAAATAGAACTAAAATTTAAATATCAAATGCTCTAGAGACCAGTGGAAAGTTACAACAAAGCATTAAAATAATCTAAGGAAATTCAGTTTCTTTCACTGAATCATTATTTTTTGAATTGATTTAAGAAATTGCATTTAAGACACACTTTGATATGTACTTGAATACTGTCAGAAATTTTCTACCAAATTTTGTTATAATTTTATTAAATCTTATTGTATAAGTACTTGCATATTTATTTTCTTTTATCTTTTAATAAACTTTTTAAAATTTAGTACAGTTTTAGACTTCAGATGGTTTTGAAAAGAGTTACCATGTATCCCAAACCCATTTTCCCTTATTTTAACCTCCTCACATAGTATAATTGAGAAAGAAATGGCAGCCAGCCCACTCCAGTATTCTTGCCTGGAAAATTCCAGGGAGGGGGACCTTGGTGGCTATAGTCCATGGGGTCACAAAGAGTTAGACACTACTGAAGTGACTTAGCAGGCACATAGAATTAACTTTTTACCTCCAAATAACATTTATTATACCACAAAACTAGATCCTAAGTATCTGTGAAAGGAAATGTTTGAGATCTTTAAGCTATAAATTTGTCTTTATATGAATATAGTACTTGTGGAAACATATACAAAATTGAGACCAGCACCTAATTAATATGAGACTTAAAGTTCATTTAATAATAGAATTAAATACATTTATCAAAAATATCAACCATGTAGGCCTTAATATTTTTCCCAAGATTTAATTTGTTGTCTTAGTTTATATTTTATGAAGTTAAATTGTAATTGCATTGTGTCTATTTGTTCTCAGTCACCTCAGTCGAGTCCAACTCTTTGCGACCTTATGGACTGTAGCTCGCCAGGCTCCTCTGTCCATGGGATTCTTCAGGCAAGAATACTGGAATGGGTTGCCATTCCCTTCTCTAGGTGATCTTCCCGGCTCAGGGATCAAACCAGGGTCTCCTGCAGGCGGATTCTTTACCACTGAGCCATCTGGGAAGCCGTAATTGCATTGTAGTAATCTCAGAAGTGGAAATTTGCACACTGGGGAGGGTGTGTGTGTGTGTGTGTGTGTGATCAGTTTGACTTGGCATTGGAGTGCTGTTGGGATTCATTTCATGGATTTGTGAGAAAATAACCTGCCCATCCCAGGAGAACTCACTCACTGTCCCATCCATATTATGTTTGAATGCTTTTCACTTGCTTGGTCATTGAGTTTCTTAGGTATGCAGCATTGCTCTCACATCTTTTATCTCCTGAGTTGTTGTTTTTTTAATTTATTTATTTTAGTTGGAGGCTAATTACTTTACTTTACAATATTGTAGTGGTTTCTGCCATACATTGATATGAATCAGCCATGGATTTATATCTGTTCCCCATCCTGAACCCCCCTCCCACCTCCCTCCCCATCCCATCCTTCTGGGTCATCCCAGTGCACCAGCCCTGAACACCCTGTCTGATGCATTGAACCTGGACTGGTGATCTATTTGATATATGATAATATACATGTTTCAGTGCTATTCTCTCAGATCATCCTACCCTCGCCTTCTCCCACAGAGTCCAAAAGACTGTCCTATACATCTGTTTCTCTTTTGTTGTCTCGCATATAGGGTTATCATTACCATCTTTATAAATTCCATATATATGTGTTAGTATACTGTATGAGTTTTCATCCTTGCTTCAGGAAACCTTGAACCTGATGAGAGGTAACTGTAGGCCACCTCTTCATCACATAGCACACAGCTAATCAGTAGGAGCAGTTCCTATACTCTTGCTTATGAGAGAATGTGGAACTCACAGAAACTTGATAGCTCGCTCAAAAATTGTTTGACCTCCTATTTGACCATTGTGTATCCTCCACATATCCTGCAGTGCCAGTCCTGCAGAATGACCCATTTGGATTATGGATAAAATTTTTATCTATTGTTGAGAAGTCAAATATTGGAATATACCAGTTAGGAATTATTTGGGTTACAAATTGGCAGAGTATTTACCATTGTAGTTAGTACATGCATTTAATTGTTTTACATAATTAGAGATCAGAGGGAGGAAATCTTAATACTTGGCACAATGCCACAGTGATGCTAAAAACCTAATTTTCATGATTTCACTCACCTGTCTATTTTGCCTTTATCTTTTGGGTTGCCCATCTGAAGAAAAAGCAACATATTTTCAGAAAATAGTAAGGAAGAATAGGTGAAAAGACTTGGAAATAGAATATTTTTATGTATCTGGCTCTGTTACCAGGAAACTGAATATACCTCAGAAACCACTTAATTTCCATAAAACTTCCTCTTGGGGACTTGCTGACAATAACTGAGCTACATAACCACTTTGTCAGAAAAATGAATGAATATTTAAAATTTTTGAGAAAGCTAAAGTTTTTGCCTTTATAGTGGTTAATTTTATAGTGAATATAAAGAATAAAAAAATAAAGGAAGAATTTTGAATGATTAACTCTCATCAATAAATTATTTAAAAGGTACAAATATAATATTTTAAAGTATGTGATATATGCAGTAGGTAAAACATATACTGCATAAGGAAAAGTCCCCAAATAAGATCAGGAGAAAGAAATTAAACGTTTCTATTTTTAGGAGACTATAAAAAACTAAGACCCAATTCATTATTCATAGATTTTTACATATTCAAAACACTATCATTATTATTTTGTGATGAATAGACTAAACAGTTATACCATCAAGGACACATAGAAAATGCCTTTTTTCCAAATTAGCTTTTATCAAGTTGACCATAGCTCCAAGACATACATTAGTTTAGGAGGAGATGATTTATATAGATTCCAATAATAGTCTGGCTGTCCTGGATACCAATCAATAGAGACTTTTTCTTACATTATTCACTTGACTTTGTCATTTATGCTGACAGACAAAGATCATTGTACAAGTTTATAAAGAGATAGTTTTGGTATGTTAAAATAATGCTTTTAAAAAGAACTTTCAACTTGAGTAAAGTATATTTTAATGACCTGATAGAACCAACTAACAATGTTTTAAATAACAGCAAGATATCTCTCTCCTTTACCTCCTTATTTAAATATTCTTCTTCAAAGAAACTTCTTCATTAATTCTTTGCCACTTTAAAGTGCTACCTACTGAATTCAATTGAGTGCAGATTTCTCCTAGATTTTAGTAGTAATGGTAATAAAAATATGCACTGTATATTTAACATCAAAACAATAAGGGTATGCTTTAAATTAGTTCAGGATATTTTAAAGTGAAGTGAGTAGCACAGTGGGGGATAAAGAAGGGGACAAATTGAAGAGATTGGGAAATTAAACTCCTAGTTACTAAAATAGATCATGTTTTCTTGTACTCCTATGTTCGAACTCTTAACAAATAATGTTTATTGAAACAAATCTCTTAAGAGATTTTTGGTTCCTGTTAAAATCATGGCATCTGGCCTATCATTTCATGGCAAATAGAGGAGAAAGGTGGAAGTGGTAACAGATTTCCTCTTAGGTTCTAAAATCACTGTGCGTGGTAACTGAAGCCATGAAATCAGAAGATAATTGCTTCTTGGCAGGAAAGCTATGACAAACCTAGACAGTGTGTTGAAAAGCAGAAATATTACTTTGCCAACAAAGATCTCTATAGTCAAGGCTATGGTCTTCCCAGTGGTCATGTACAGTTGTGAGAACTGGACCATAAAGAAGGTAGAGCACCGAAGAATTGATGCCTTCGAACTGTGATGCTGGAAAAGGCTCCTGAGAGTCCCTTTGACAGCAAAGAGATCAAACTAGTCAATCTTCAGGGAAATCAGCCCTGAATACTCATTGGAAGGACTGCTGCTGAAGCTGAAACTCCGGTATTTCGGTTATTTGATGCGAACAGCTGACTCATTGGAAAAGTCCCTGATGCTGATCTGGGAAAGACTGAGGGCAGAAGGAGAAGAGGACGTCAAGAGGATGAGATGGTTGGACAGCATTACCAATGCAATGGACATGAACTTGGGCAAACTTTGGGAGATGGTGAGGGACAGAGAGGCCTGGCGTGCTGCAGTCCATGGGTCTCAAAGAGTCAGACACGACTGGGTGACTGAGCAACAATAACAATGAAGAGCATGTGAGCAAGCCCTCACACCTGTCTCTTATACACATCTAGATGTGTATAAGAGACAGAAGCAATACAGTAGATATAAAATGAATGAATGAAAGAAGAAACAAAATATCTAATATTTTTTGGGTGTAGAAGTATGGAATATTGGAAAACTATTTCATAAAGTAACTTCCACAGTACAAGTTAGAAAAAAAATTATATACACCCTAAGTGTCACCATAAAATCATGCCTTAAGCTAAAAACAGCTACAAAAAGATAGCATAAGGAGATTTTCAAGTCCAGATGAACAAGTGACTGAGCACTGTTACTATAAGTAGATTTGACTTCATTCCATTGCTATTAAAAAAATCTTAAAATAATTTGACAGCACAATTTGTATCTCAGGAAGGGAAATGGGTATGATTTCATTTTGCTGCTACAAAAGAATACACAGAAACATTGAGAAATCTCTCTCTCTCCTTCTGTCTCTCACCCATTTTTTATTATAAAGTGCTTCTTATTTTCAAATATTGAAGGAATCCAGAAGTAGATAAAGAGGAAAGTAATGCTTACTTCTAAATTCTACCATTCAGGGATATCTTATATTTCAAAATGCCCCAAGATTATTATCTGTACTTTCTCCCTTCCTCTTTCACACATAACCAACATTTTCATGATTTCATGAATTGCTTATAAATATTTTTGATACATATCCAGAAACTGGTTTGTTTTTTAAGTTGATGGCACTGATAGATCCCATTTTAAAACATGAAATGTGATATCCATTCATTAATCTAAAATATATTCTTGGCAAAACTATTTAACTTCCTAGTGTATTCACTTCCCACTTTCCCACTGTCCCAAGTGACTGTTATACACCTCTGTCTTCAATACTCCAACACAACCTTGAACTCTGCTTACTCTTACCTGAGGCTTTTGCCTCATAATTAACTGAGACTATATAAGCAAACATTTAATAATCATCTATCTTTCCACCAAATCTGCCTGTAATGCAGGAGACCCAGGTTCAATCCCTGGGTTGGGAAGATCCCCTGGAGAAGGGAATGGAAAACTACTCCAGTATATTTGCCAGGAGAATCCCATGGACAGAAGAGCCTGGCAGACTACAGTCCTTGGGGTCACAAAGAATTGGACATGACGTTTACTTCTTGGAAGAAAAGTTATGACCAACCTAGATAGCATATTGAAAAGCAGAGACATTACTTTGCCAACAAAGGTCTGTCTAGTCAAGGCTATGGTTTTTCCTCTGGTCATGTATGGATGTGAGAGTTGGACTGTGAAGAAAGCTGAGCGCCAAGAATTGATACTTTTGAATTGTGGTGTTGGAGAAGACTCTTGAGAGTCCCTTGGACTGCAAGGAGATCCAACCAGTCCATTCTGAAGGAGATCAACCCTGGGATTTCTTTGGAAGGAATGATGCTGAAGCTGAAACTCCAGTACTTTGGCCACCTCATGCAAAGAGTTGACTCATTGGAAAAGACTGTGATGCTGGGAGGGGTTGGGGGCAGGAGGAGAAGGGGATGACAGAGGATGAGATGGCTGGATGGCATCACTGACTCGATGGACGTGAGTCTGAGTGAACTCCGAGAGTTGGTGACGGACAGGGAGGCCTGGTGTGCTGCGATTCATGGGGTCGCAAAGAGTTGGACACGACTGAGCGACTGAACTGAACTGAGAGACTAACACTTTCACTTTTCTTCCACCACCAAGTCTGTCAACAAACCATCATCCACATGTGAAGGCCAACTGTGTATGGGAAATCTTTGTACTTTCCTCTTAATATATTTTCCTGTGTATGAACCTAAAACTGCTCCTAGTGTTCCCCACAAAAAGTGTGATAAAGATAATATTTTGGCTAAATTTTAAGTGACTATAGTTTTTTCATCTTTTCCCCCTGTTTTCTATACTTTTAAGAACTCAGCAATAACATTTGCAATCTCTGTAATCTTAGAGAAAAGGCATGTAGAATGTGTGTGCTCAGAATTTTATAAATACAAAGGCAAACCTCACCTTCTGTTTTACTTTGGCCACTAGACACAACCAATAAGATGCTCTCAAGATAACATTTACTCAATAATATGAACTTTTGCATTCATTCTCTTTTAGCAGTATTCTCATTATATTTCTTTATCAGGCCTATCTTTCCCAAATTCCTAAAATGCTCATATTAATCCAAATCTTATTGAAGCTATCACTTTTTAATTTCACCCCACACCATGTTCTGAATATGATTTCACCTCTATACTGTATATAATTTCCTTTCCTATAAATCCTTTATATAATTTTTATATATTTTATATAATTTATATAATTATATAATTTATATAATGAAGAGCTGGCTTAAAACTAAATATTTAATGAACCAAAATCATGGCATCTGGCCTATCATTTCATGGCAAATAGAGGAGAAAGGTGGAAGTGGTAACAGATTTCCTCTTAGGTTCTAAAATCACTGTGCGTGGTAACTGAAGCCATGAAATCAGAAGATAATTGCTTCTTGGCAGGAAAGCTATGACAAACCTAGACAGTGTGTTGAAAAGCAGAAATATTACTTTGCCAACAAAGATCTATATAGTCAAGGCTATGGTCTTCCCAGTGGTCATGTACAGTTGTGAGAACTGGACCATAAAGAAGGTAGAGCACCGAAGAATTGATGCCTTCGAACTGTGATGCTGGAAAAGGCTCCTGAGAGTCCCTTTGACAGCAAAGAGATCAAACTAGTCAATCTTCAGGGAAATCAGCCCTGAATACTCATTGGAAGGACTGCTGCTGAAGCTGAAACTCCGGTATTTCGGTTATTTGATGCGAACAGCTGACTCATTGGAAAAGTCCCTGATGCTGATCTGGGAAAGACTGAGGGCAGAAGGAGAAGAGGACGTCAAGAGGATGAGATGGTTGGACAGCATTACCAATGCAATGGACATGAACTTGGGCAAACTTTGGGAGATGGTGAGGGACAGAGAGGCCTGGCGTGCTGCAGTCCATGGGTCTCAAAGAGTCAGACACGACTGGGTGACTGAGCAACAATAACAATGAAGAGCATGTGAGCAAGCCCTCACACCTGTGTCTAGATGTCTGCTTGGTATTCCTTTTTTCTGGGGATATAAACTCCAGCCTCCAAGATTTGAAAACTGAAAACCAGGACCAATACCAGGGAGAAGGAGACTGCATCCTATTCCAGGCTCTGCAACTTTATAAACTAATCAGATGTTGCCATTTCGACCTCAGTTTTCCTCATCCACAAAATAGAAATGAAATTATTATCTTAAAAAAAGCAGAGGACTCTTAAAAAGTGAATAAGTCTTTCATTAATCAGATTGAAACAAGAGCTGGTTGTCAGGGAGGTAGTGAGAACTTCTACAATGATGTAGCATTTCCTGCAGTGGATTCAAATGAACCACATATTGAAAAGGAAGCACTGACTTCTACAGAAACGCTAGAACCTGAATGGCATGAAAGTAACATTTAAGGACTGTGTCTATCTGACTAATCTAAGTTAGAACTCAAATAGGTAATTACATTATACAGCATGCTTTGAGAACAGGAGGGCTTATATGGCAGATATGTTTGTTTCCAACAACTACAGAGCAGACTGTGTTGAAAATCAGGCACAAAATGTCAAGAGAGTGGCAGAGTTGCAAATTAAACTGGATTCTCCAAGAGTTGGACACTTAGAATGAGAGATTATCTGAGTGTTGAAATATAAATACTAATATCAACATTTAAATTTGTAGATTAACACTAGATGAAAGTACAGTTGGGTAGGGACCTATTTGTAATATTATGGCGTTTTATTATGATGACTGATGGAGAAAGGCTAACTTTTTACTGAGAAACTGATGTGCCAGAATTGTTTCAGTCTTTATGTAATAGCAGCATGGTAATACCTATTTCATGTGGAAACTTGGAGAGCTATAAAATCCTTTGCCCAAACCAAAAATTTAGAAATCTTAGAGCCAAAATTTCAACCTATGTACATTGGCTCCACTTCACCATGTAAGGAAAAAAAAAGAAATCCTTTGTGTAATGTAAATGGGTTTGGCCTCTGCCTTAAGAATTGCTGAAGCTGTCAAATATTTGTATGAGCTTTGATTTAGGAGTTTGGAATTTATTTTAGTGTTCATAGAGAGGATATTGTCCTGCTTAAGAATATTTACATGAATCTTCATGTGAAGATGGAGAGAAATTGATATATTGCAAGAAGCCTTATGAGGTGGAAATTATAAATCTTGGAGACTGATTAGATGTGGTGTGAAGTGTAATCAGGTATAATATTTATAGTATTTAAAGAATAAATATGACATAAGTAACAATCAGATTGAATGTCAAATCAATAAGAATAGATAGGAGCAACTTTACAATACTACTGGCCCTGGCTCATTACCAGGTGGCTCATTATCATTATGAATAAGTGGGAGAAGCTGAAAATGTATAGTCCATTTGATTAGATGTGGTGTGAAGTGTAATCAGGTATAATATTTATAGTATTTAAAGAATAAATATGACATAAGTAACAATCAGATTGAATGTCAAATCAATAAGAATAGATAGGAGCAACTTTACAATACTACTGGCCCTGGCTCATTACCAGGTGGCTCATTATCATTATGAATAAGTGGGAAAAGCTGAAAATGTATAGTCCATTTTTTTTTTTTTTTACTTAAGTGAATTGGTAGATAGTAATGCTGATCTCTGTACTGAAAGATAATGTGCTTATTCCCTTCACAAAACAGTTTTGTATTAGCTTTTTATAGATGTATTGTGAAGATTAAAATAAAACATTTTTGTTGTCAGTTGCCTCAAAATAGAAAAAAAATGCACCAGAAATATTATTTAATTAGGTATGACTTTGTGAAGGAACTATATATTTAAAATACTAAGGTTTATTACAATTTTGGAGGTATTGACATTCACTATTTAGTTTCAGATATACAACATAATGATTCTATATTTGTATATATCAAAAAATGATCAGAATAAGTCTAGTTGACATCCATCACCATACCTAATTACAGAACTTTTTGTGGTAAGAACTTTTAAGATGTACTCTCTTAGAAACTTTCAAATATGTAATACAGTATTAACTACAGTGGCCATGCTGTGCATTACATCCGACTTATTATACTAACTGAAAGTTTGTACCTTGACTACCTTCACCCATTTTGCCTACCATTTAACCCCCACCTCCCCCATCAGCTCTCAGTCGGTTATCTGTGTCTATGAGCTTGTGTGTAGTTTTTTGGTTTGGGGAGTGTTGCTTTGTTTTAGTTTTATTTTTAGATTTCACATTAACTGAGATCAATCATATGGTATTTGTCTATCTGATTTATTTCACTTAGCATACTACCCTCAAAGTCCACTCATGTTATCACAAATGACAAGATTTCATTCTATTTTTATGCTGAATATTATTCTTGAAGTGTTCTAAAATGCACCACAGCATAGCCACATAATGACACCTTTGTTCCAAACATATTTCTCTTAATATTGATATACATGAAATTTGATATAACTTCAATACCCAGATTTTGTAGGATATTTTAACAGCTTATGGTAAACTAATGTAATGCTATACACAGACACTTACTGGTGGAATTATAAACTGTATGCACCCACAACAAAAAAAGGTACACATTTATTTTGTAGATTTTAATGGGTATGTTAGTTATATTACAGGTGGTCTTGCTCTAATCACCTTTCCTCAGTAAATGACCCAAGGTAGCTTTTGACAGAGGACCATGGAAGGGTAATAAAAGTAGAAGGAAAATTAATATTGGTACAATTTTCCAAGTCTTTGTTAGGATAACAAGTTGATACAACTTATTTCAAAGTAATTTAGATGTCGATAAAAATTTAAATGTTCATACATATATACTCATATATGTTCAAGTGAACACATCAACAGATGCTCATATTTTGATTTTTAATGTACAATATGCATGTATGTGTGCTAAATAGCTTCAGTCATGTCCGACTCTTTGTGACCCTTTGCACCATAGGTCACCAGGCTCCTCTATCCATGGGATTATCTAGGCAAGAATATTGAAGTGGATTGACTCTACTTCCAGTGACCCACTTCCAGTGGGTTCCCCTTCCAGGAAAAGTACTGTATATAACATTAAAATCAACTTATGTATATACAGGCAGACAACAGAAAGTATATTTTGTATACCCTCTGCCAATACACAGTTAAATCCAAAGCAGATTTTGAAATGAACAAGTTGAATTTAATTGCTGACCCTCAGAGACAATGCATTGTTAAGTGACAAAAGTGATTTCTTAGTTTTATATAGTATAAATGATACCTTTGGTAAAATCATCATCTGGTAAAAAGAATTCTATTCTTAGGACTCCAAAGCTTCTCTGTGTTCCTCTATGCTCTGATGCCTTCCAGCCATATTAACAAAAATTAGCATAAATATAGCCCTTGTGCCTTAGATTCCCCCGATAAAAGAACCTCTGATTAATTTTAGATTGGGGCATGGGTGCCTGGCAATATAGATCATCCTTAATTTGATTTAAGTCTCTGCTCGATTAACAGAAGTGTAAAATAAACCCATGAACTTGTTTACACTGGAAAATGCATTCATAATCACTTATAAGGAAATACTTATAAGGCAATTAAGAAAGAACTCTAATTACAGGAAAACAGCATCATTAAATGTTATACTTATTGTGGAATAATGTGATAATCTTTTAAATAGTCAGATATGTGGAAAATATTAGAGTAGGAAGGAGAGGAGGGGGAATAAATAGAGAAAGGAGATAAGGAGTGGAGTTTTATTTTGCAAGTATTCCACATATGATTCTCATATGCTTTTACTAATCTATGCCTCACACACATTCTTAAATTTGTCATAAATGGAGTAACTGAATGGCTCTACTTTTCTCTGTATATGCTCTGAAGTTTCTGTTTCCATGACTTTGCTCCTGCTATACCCTCCACCTAAATGTCCTTTCTCAAATCTGGGTATGTCTAAATCTTACTTGATGTTAAAGAGCATTCAGTGACCACCCTCTTCACAAAGCCTTTCTTGGTTAGTCGCCATGCCAGCCAAACCCACAGTGAAATAAATCTAAATATACAGAACCACATTTTATCTGGAACTTTTAACAACACGTAAGCTTTCCTAAAAGTGCTGGTATAAATGTTAGTATTTTGGTTTTCTAGTTCGCCTCTAAATAATATTCCTCATTTTTCACTGTGGAGATATTGATGTTCTTTTTTGTGTTGCACTTATTGCTTTTTTAAAAAAAAAAAAAAAACAAAAAACCTTTGTTTATTCTGAAGTATGCTTGCCTTTTTGGAGTTTTAACGAATCATCTACAATTTTGTTTTCCTCTGAAGTTTTTACAAAGCTATAACCAAGTTTGACAGTGAAAGTGAAGTTGCTTAGTCATGTCCAACTCTTTTCGACCCCATGGACTGTAGCCTACCAGGCTCCTCCGTCCATGGAATTTTCCAGGCAAGAGTACTGGAGTGGGATGCCATTTCCTTCTCCAGGGGATCTTCCCTACCCAGGAATGGAATCCGGATCTCCTGCATTGCAGGCAGATGCTTTACCATCTGAGCCACCAGGGAAGCCCATAACTTTGTTGCTTATTGAAACAAGGACATATAGATTATTAATAGTAGTATCATATACATATTGATTAAAATAAATCCTATTTTGTCATCAGTACTGCTTAAAAGATGTTTCCACACAATATCATAACTTGATTTCATTTATTATTTAAGTATCAATCTGTGCAAGCTACTCACTGAATCTGTTTTAAGGAATCCTGAATTGATGCTTTTGAACTGTGGTATTGGAGAAGACTCTTGAGAGTCCCTTGGACTGCAAAGAAATCCAACCAGTCCATTCTGAAGGAGATCAGCCCTGGGATTTCTTTGGAAGGAATGATGCTAAAGCTGAAACTCCAGTACTCTTGCCACCTCATGCGAAGAGTTGACTCATTGGAAAAGACTTTGATGCTGGGAGGGATTGGGGGCAGGAGGAGAAGGGGACGACCGAGGATGAGATGGCTGGATGGCATCACGGACTCAATGGACATGAATCTGAGTGAACTCCAGGAGCTGGTGATGGACAGGGAGGCTTGACATGCTGCGATTCATGGGGTCGCAAAGAGTCAGACACAACTGAGCGACTGAACTGAAAGGCTTAAAGTAGGCACAAATCAAAGTTACTCTGTACATCATTACAGGAAATGGGTTCTAAAGCTGCTTTTGGATATTAAAGAATTTGGCCTAATAAATATTTTATATAATATTAGTATATTGTATTATAAAATAGTATCATAAATGTAGTATATTATACATCAAATGTATATATTAATGGAAAATATATTGATATATTAATGTGTATATGATTACTTAGAAAATAACAAGCTGGGGTTAGTAATATTCTCATTTCATGTACAGCTGACCCTTGAACAATGCGGGGGCTGGTTAATCCACATATAACTTAAATTGGCCCTCAATATGCCCAGTTCCTCTACATCTGTGGATTCAATCAACCTTGGACTGTGTAGTTCTGTAGCATTCACTGTTGAAATATACTTACAGGAGCTGTAAGTAGAAGACTCAGACAAGTCTACCTGATGCAGTGGAGTTTTCACAGTATTAAGGCTTTCACCTGTTTATTCCACCAGATAGTAATATGCCCAGGCTTTGAATTTAAATATTCATAAATGTATTATAGATTGTATTTGGTATTGATAGAGAAGATTTGCTCTGTTTTTTAAAATCCTGAATTACTTTATTATAAAGACAGCAAAAAATAATTTTAGATTGTTACACATATAAACACTTAGATCAAGGCCAAACAGTATGATCATTTCAATTAAGAATGATATGTGGAATCGAAAAAAAAAGATACAAATGAACTTGTTTACAAACAGAAACAGACTAGCAAACATAAAGAATGAATTTATGGTTACGGATTGGAAGAGTTGTCAGGGGATAGATTGAGAATTGGGGGTTGACATACACACTGCTATAGTTATAACAGATAACCAACAAGGACCTACTATTACAGCACAAAGAACTCTGCTCATATTCTCAAATACCAAAAAGAAAAATTTTTTTGAAAAAGGATATAAGTATATATATAACTGAATCACTTTGCTCACACCTGAAACTAGCACAACATTGTTAATCAGTTATATTTCAATATAAAATAAATATTGACTACAAAAAAATGTTGCTACATTCTCTGTGCATTGAGAATTGGCCGCTTTAGATTGCACAGTTTTGCATGCATGATAGAGTGAAGGGCACCAATCCCACAGACAAAAAGAGGCACTTCCTGCTCTGTAATGATGGAGCAGCTGCTGTGGAAGACCAATTCTTGCTAGTTATTTCAGCTTTTCCAACTTGAATAGACTCGGAAAGAGAGGGAGAGAGCAAGAGAGAAAAAGATGAATTACTTGTAATAAATTCTAAGCCCCAAATATATTTCCTAACAGGAATGGGGGGTGGAGCATGGGGAGATAAAAGAAAACACAGACATTATGTAGAAACAGATGAATATTTACTAGGGGAGGGGAATATGTGTGTTTGTGTATTCTCTACCAGAGGTGTGAAATTCAACTCAGAAATCTAACTCAAAAATCACGTCTCCTTTTCATCATAGCACAAAGAGCAGAGGAGGGAAAGATAGCTCCTGCGATGAAAATTAAGTGCTATTACTACCAGCTGTCTTGGATGGTTTGCCCAGTTTTTGAGTGATTAAAAGAAAAGTTACAAACCACAACACTTCACCTGTTTATTCATATTGAACTTTGATGTTAGAACACAGTACTTGTTTTGGCATGGATGAATACGTGAGTTTATCTCATTAAGACCATCAGGGAAGTTAAGCTACTAAAGATGGTATTTTGATTTTAATTACATGATTTTTTTTAAATAAAGCATGCAAAATATATTGATAAATATGCTTAACTTATAATAAAATTTTCTTTACAGAAACCACTCCTGAATATCTGTAATTGCAGTATGGATTGTTGTTCACTTGTAAAATTGTGTCTGACTTTATGACTCCACAGGCTACAGCATACCAGGCTTCCTTGTCCATCACTATCTCCCAGAGTTTGCCCAAACTCATGTCCATTAAGTCAGTGATGCCATCCAACCGTCTTATCCTCTTGCCCCATTATCTTTCTGCTCTCAGTCTTTCCCAGCATCAAGACCTTGGCCAATGAGTTGGCTCTTTGCATCAGGTGGCCAAAATATTGGAGCTTCAGCATCAGTCCTTCCAGTGACTATTCAGGGATGATTTCCTTTAGGGTTGATTGGTTTGATCTCCTTGCAGTCCAAAGGACTCGAGTCTCCTCTAGCACCACAGTTTGGAAGCAACAATTCTTTGGTGCTCAGCCTTCTTTATGGTCTAACTCTCACATCCATCCATACATGACTACTGGAAAAAACATAGCTTTGACTATATGGACCTTTGTTGGCAAAGTGATGTCTCTGGTTTTTAATACACTAAGTTTGTCATAGCTTTTCTTCCAAGGAGCAAGCATTTTTAAATTTCATGGCTGTTGTCACTGTCTGCAGGGATTTTGGAGCCCAATAAAGTAAAATCTTTTACTGTTTCCACTTTTTCCTCAGTCTATTTGCCATGCAGTGATGGGACCAGATGCTATGATCTTAGTTTTTTTTAATGTTAAGTTTTAAGTCAACTTTTTCACTTTACTTTATCACCCTCATCAAGAGGTTCTTTAGTTCCTCTTCACTTTCTGCCCTTTGAGTGGTAACATCTGCATACCTGAGGTTGTTGATATTTCTCCTGGTAGTATGGATTCCAAAAGATAAAAACATTGATCTGTATATTCATTAGGACAACCTACCAAGATATAACTAGATGGGACATTTTGTTAATCACTGCAACTCTGTGGCTAGATATATATAATATCAATTTAAATAAGATTATTTTAAGTGTTTTTATGAACTTTTGATTCCTTTTCACACTATTATGGAGTGTTTGTTCATGTGCTACTCTAATAAGTCCCTTTATTAGTTGGACATATCTAGGAAACTAAAAACACTAATCAAGACTGGTCTGTTTCTCCTTAGCAAATATTCACTAGAATTATTAAAACTGTACATTATCAGCAAATTTCAACTATCAAAGTCCAACATTTATATGAAAAATGCTTACATTTCTCTTCAATTTTGAGGTATTTCCTGTATTTTCTTTCACAATGACTAAAATTCTTCTAAATGGACCATTGTATTCCAGGCTTCTAGACTTCAAATTGGATTTGTTCTAAAGGGGAATGCTGCACTTCTGCGTAGCATCAAAGTTAATGTTGTCAGTGTGTTAGGCTAGTTCAAGAGGGAAGGAGTAGCTATTAAGTTAATTTTAAAAATGTCAATTCAAAGGATTTTCTCTGAATTTTGTCAATCTCACCCAAACGTTTATACACATTAAAAAGCAAGAGATAATCTTAAAAGCTATTTTGTTCATCTACTTCATGCAATCAATTAGATCTTCCTGTAGATTATATGTCAGATATACCAAATGCTTTGGCATTCCTTTTTCTGCTATTGTAGGTCTTATGAAAGCTTACATTAGTTTCCTACTATGTGTTTCTCCTTTCACCTGTTTCCCAAGAATACTGGCCTTATAGAAATAAAAACTATCCTAGGGAGTATTTTCCCACAAGTTTGAATTTACCTGTTTCTTTCTAATTTGGTAGAAAATCCTGTAAAACATTTATGTATTCAACCTTTTATTGGTTGTTTCCATTTTTTAAGTTTATTTAGATGAAGTTCACATGGCATAAAATTAACAAGTGGCATTAATACATTCACATTGTTGTACAGCCACCAACTCTATATAGATCAAAGCTGTTTCAGGCACTGCAAAGTAAAATTTCTTCCCTATGGAAAAGTTGCTCTCCATTTTTCCTTCCCCCTAACACAAGCAACCACCAATCTGTTCTGTCTCTATGGATTTAATCTATTCGGTGTACTTCATATAAATGGAATCATAGAATGTATGACCTCTTGTGTCTGACTTATTTCACTTGGCATAATATTTTGAAGGTTTATGCATGTGGTAGCATGTATCATACCATATCTGCTCTTAGTATGGCTAAATGTTTTATTGAATGTATATATCACAGTTTGTTTATCCATTCATCCAGTGATGCACATTTGGCACTTTCCATGTCTTATATATTATGAATAATGCTGGAATAATGAATTTGTATGTACATATATTTACTTGAGTGCATGTTTTCAATTATTTTTGATATATTCCTTTGCCTGTAATAATGCATATTTAATAAGAGTATTATTTGCATAATATCAATACAATGGTTCTTAAAGATTTTCTTGATATAAAATTTCCACCATTTTTTTATACTAATTTTTTTTCTTTTTTGGTCATGCCGTGTGGCATGCAGAACGTCTCCAATCAGGGATTGAACCTATGCCCCCTGCATTGGAAGGATGGAGACCACTGGACCATGATGGAAATCCAGTCTTAATCATTTTTAAGTGTGCAGTTCAGTAGTGTTAAGTATATTCACATTGTTGTTAAAAAAAATCTCTAGAACTTTTTCATCTTAAAAATACAAAAAGCTATGTATATTATGTGATTACTCTCTTTTCCCCTTTCCCTACAGTTCCTGGTAACCATAATTCTATTTTCTGTTTATATGAACTTGGCTACTTTAGATACCTTATCAAAGTAGAATATAGTACTGGCACAAAGACAGAAATATAGATCAATGAAACAAAATAGAAAGCCCAGAGATAAATCCACTCACCTATGGACATCTTACCTTTGACAAAGGAGGCAAGAATATACAATGGAATAAAGACAATCTCTTTAACAAGTGGTGCTGGGAAAACTGGTCAACCACTTGTAAAAGAATGAAACTAGAACTATTTCTAACACCATACACAAAAATAAACTCAAAATGGATTAAAGATCTAAACGTAAGACCAGAAATTATAAAACTCCTAGAGGAGAACATAGGCAAAACACTCTCCAACATACGTCACATCCTCTATGACCCACCTCCCAGAATAATGGAAATAAAAGCAAAAATAAACAAATGGGACCTAATTAAACTTAAGAGCTTCTGCACAACAAAGGAAACTATAAGGAAGGTAAAAAGACAGCCTTCTGAATGGGAGAAAATAATAGCAAATGAAGCAACTGACAAACAAATAATCTCAAAAATATACAAGCAGCTCCTACAGCTCAGTTCCAGAAAAATAAACAATCCAATCAAAAAATGGGCTAAAGAACTAAACAGACATTTCTCCAAAGAAGACATATGGATGGCTAACAAACACATGAAAAGATGCTCAACATCACTCATTATCAGAGAAATGCAAATCAAGACCACAATGAGGTACCATTTCACACCAGTCAGAATGGCTGTGATCCAAAAGTCTACAAGCAATAAATGCTGGAGAGGGTGTGGAGAAAAGGGATCCCTCTTACAGTGTTGGTGGGAATGCAAACTAGTACGGCCACTATGGAGAACAGTGTGGAGATTCCTTAAAAAACTGGAAATGGAACTGCTTTATGACCCAGCAATCCTACTGCTGGACATACACGCTGAAGAAACCAGAATTGAAAGAGACACGTGTACCCCAATGTTCATCGCAGCACTGTTTATAATAGCCAGGACATGGAAGCAACCTAGATGTCCATCAGCTGATGAATGGATAAGAAAGCTGTGGTACATATACACAATGGAGTATTACTCGGCCATTAAAAAGAATACATTTGAATCAGTTCTAATGAGGTGGATGAAACTGGAACCTATTATACCGAGTGAAGCAAGCCAGAAAGAAAAACATCAATACAGAATACTAATTCATATATATGGAATTTAGAAAGATGGTAACAATAACCCTATACGCAAGACAGCAAATGAGACACAGATGTATAGAACAGTCTTTTGGACTCTGTTCCCTGGTGGCTCAGTGGGTAAAGCGTCTGCCTCCAATGCAGGAGACCTGGGTTCGATCCCTGGGTTGGGAAGATCCCCTGGAGAAGGAAATGGCAATCTACTCCAGTACTCTTGCCTGGAAAATCCCATGGACTGAGAAGCCTGGTAGGCTGCAGTCCACGGGGTCGCAAAGAGTCGGACACGACTGAGCGACTTTCCCTTTCCCTTTGGACTCTGTGGAAGAGGGCGAAGGTGGGATGATTTGGGAGAATGGCATTGAAACATGTATAATATCATATATGAAGCGAGTCACCAGTCCAGGTTCAATGCATGATACTGGATGCTTGGGGCTGGTGCACTGCAATGACCCAGAGGGATGGTATGGGGAGAGAGGAAGGAGGGGGTTTCAGGATGGAGAACACGTGTATACCTGTGGCAGATTAATGTTGATGTATGGCAAACCAATACAATATTGTAAAGCAATTAACCTCCAATTAAATAAATTTATATTAAAAAAAACAAAGTAGAATATAGTACTTTTATGATTGGCTTATTTCAGTTATCATACAGTCCTTGAGGCTTATCCAAGTTGTAGCATATGAACAAGAATATTATTCCACTGCTTGCATATACCACAAATTTATCATTCTTCCATCAGCAGACATTTTGATTCCATCTTTTAGCTTTTGTGAATAATGCTGCTCCGAACATGAATGTACAAATATGTCTCCCAAACTCTGCTTTCAAATCTTTTTTAAAATTTTATTGCAGTGTATTTGCTTTACAGTGTTCTGTTTCAGGTGTTCAGCAAGGTGATCCAGTTATAAATATATTCATTCTTTTTAAGGTTCTTTTCCTATGCTAAGTCGCTTCAGTCGTGTCTGACTCTGTGCGACCCCATAGATGGCAGCCCACCAGGCTCCCTCATCCCTGGGATTCTCCAGGCAAGAACACTGGAGTGGGTTGCCATTTCCTTCTCCAATGCAGGAAAGTGAAAAGTGAAAGTGAAGTCACTCAGTCATGTCCGACTCTTCGTGATCCCATGGACTGCAGCCTACCAGGCTCCTCCATCCATGGGATTTTCCAGGCAAGAGTACTGGAGTAGGGTGCCTACAGGCTATTATAGAATATTGTGTAGAGTTCCCTGTGCTATACAGTACTATTTTATATATAGTACTGTATTTTTAGTATATGTTCTGCCAAAGCAAGCACTATGATGCGCAAATTCGTGAGGCGTTCCATATTTTTAGGGACAAGGAAATGGCAACCCACTCCAGTATTCTTGTCTAAAGAATCCTGTGGACACAGGAGCCTAGTGGGCTGCTGTCCATGGGGTCGCACAGAGTTGGACACAACTGAAGCGACTTAGCACGCATGCATGCATTGGAGAAGGAAATGGCAGCCCACTCCAGTATTCTTGCCTGGAGAATTCCAAGGATGGAGGAGCCTGGTAGGCTGCCGTCTATGGGGTCGCACAGAGTTGGACACGACTGAAGCGACTTAGCAGCAGTAGCAGCAGCAGTGTGTGTATGTTGGGGGTTTCCAAGGTGGCGCTAGTGGTAAAGAACCTGATTGCCAATGCAGGAGATGTCAGAGATGCAGGTTCAATCTCTGGGTTTGGAAGATCCCCTGGAGTAGGGCATGGTAACTCACTCCAGTATTCTTGCCTGGAGAATCCCATGGACACAGGAGCCTGGAGGGCTAGAGTCCACAGAGTCGCAAGGAGTTGAACATGACCAAGGTGACTTAGTATGCATGCAGGCAGTGTGTGTATGTTCATCTCAACCTCCTAAATTATCCCCTCACTGTTTCCCATTTGGTAACCATGAGCTTGTTTTCTGAGGCTGTTTTTGTTTTGGAAATGTTTGTTTATATCATTTTTTAAAAATTAGATTCCACGTATGAGTTATATCATGGTATTTGTTTTCCTGTGGTTTATTTCACTTAGTAACTGTAAAATAATCTCTAGGTCCATCCATGTTGCTGCAAATGCTATTATCTCATTCTTTTTATAGGTGAGTAATATTCCATTGTGTATGTGCACCACATCCTTATTCATTACTCTGTCAGTGAACATTTAGGTTGCTTTCATGTCTTGGCTATTGAAAAAAGTGATGAAATGAACATTTGGGTACATGTATATTTCTGAATTATGGTTTTCTCCATGTATATGCCCAGGTGTATGATTGCTGGATAATATGGTAATGCTATTTTTAGATTTTTGAGAGAACTCTGTTATTTTTCATAGTGGTTACATAATTTTACATTATTACCAAAGATGCATCAATTCAGTTCAGTCGCTCAGTCATGTCTGATTCTTTGCGACCCCATGAATCGCAGCACACCAGGCCTCCCTGTTCATCACCGACTCCCGGAGTTTACTCAGACTCACGTCCATCGAGTCCGTGATGCCATCCAGCCATCTCATCCTCTGTCATCCCCTTCTCCTCCTGCCCCCAATCCCTCCCAGCATCAGAGTCTTTTCCAGTGAGTCAACTCATCGCATGAGGTGGCCAAAGTACTGGAGTTTCAGCTTCAGCATCATTCCTTCCAAAGAAATCCCAGGGTTGATCTCCTTCAGAATGGACTGGTTGGATCTCCTTGCAATCCAAGGGACTCTCAAGAGTCTTCTCCAACACCACAGTTCAAAAGCATCAATTCTTCAGCGCTCAGCTTCCTTCACAGTCCAACTCTCACATCCATACATGACTACTGGAAAAACCATAGCCTTGACTAGACGGATCTTAGTCAGCAAAGTAATGTCTCTGCTTTTGAATATGCTATCTAGGTTGGTCATAACTTTTCTTCCAAGGAGTAAGCATCTTTTAATTTCAGGGTTCCAATTTCTCCATATCCTGACTAACACTTTTTTTTTTATAGTAGTCGTCCTAATGGGTATCAGGTAATATCTATTTGTGGTTTGAATATGCATTTTTCAGATAATAAGTGATGTTGGGCATCTTTCCTTATGCTTCATTGGCAATTTTTATATCGTCTTTAGAGGAATATCCAAGTCTTGCTCATTTTTAGGTAGGTCTATTTAATTTCCTGCTGGGTTTCAAGATTTCTTTATGGATTCTAGATATTAGTCCTTTACCAGATATATTTTGCAGATATCTTCTCACATTCTCTAAGGAGAATAGCCATTCAATCTGATTGTGTCATTTGAACAAAAGTTTTTTAAGTTTGATATAGTTCCATCATCTATATCTACTTTTGTTGCACACGCTTTTGGTGTTGGATATATCCAAGAAATCATTGCCAAAACCATTGTTATGAAATTTCCCTCAATATCCTTCTAGGAATTTCATAGTTTTCAGTCATACAGTTATGTCTTTATATTGAGTTCAGTTTTGGATACAGTGTACTATAAGAGTCTAACTTCACTTTTTGTATGTGAATATCCAGTTTTCCCAGCACCATTTGTTGAAGAAACTGTGCTTTCCTTATTAGCTGGTGTTGGCATCCTTACTGATTATCATTTGCCAATATACACAAAAGTTTATTTCTGGACTCTATTTCATTGCACTGTTTTAATGATCTGTCTTCATGACAACACGAAATTGTTTTGATTTCTGTAGCTTTGTAATGTTTTTAAATCATGAAGTGAGTCCTCCCAATTTGTTATTTTTCAGTTTTTTAACTGTAAAAGGTATTTCAAAGTTCTACATAAATTCCAAGATGAATTTTTCTATTGTGAAAAATGATATTGGAGTTTTGATTGGGATTCTGTTAAATCTGTAGGTTGTTTTGGATAGCACAGATATCTTAATGTTAAATCTTTAACTGTACACTGGATATCTTCCATTTACTTGTACTTCCTTAAATTTCTTTCAACAGTGATTTATAGTTTTCAGTGTACAAGTCTTTCACTTTCTTGGTTACATTTATAATTTTATAAATGGAATGGAATTGTTTTTAGTTTCCTTTTTTGGGTTGTGAATTGTTATTTTATAAATGCCTCTAATTTTTATACATTAATTTGGTATCCTGCAATTTAATTGGTTTACTAGTTCTAGCAAGTGTTTTGTTTGTGTGCATGTGCATGTTGCAAGCATAACTTTCCTTCTTCCTTTTCTGCTTGGCTAGCTGGGTGCCTTTTATTTTTTTCCTGATTGCTCTGGCTAGGACTTCCAATAATATGTTGAATAGAAATTGTGAAAGCAGGCATCCTTGCTTTGTTACTGGTATTAGAGGAAAAGATAGGAAAGCACAGGGGAGGAGCTAGAGACAGAGGGAGATATGACATTGCTTGTATTTAACTGGAACTAGATACATTAAATTTATTGTGATTATTTATAGACTGAGTTTTACTTCTCCTGTTGTGTTTTTGCATTTTTTTCTCATGTTCTTTGGCCTTCACTTTTTCTCAACAACTTTTAGGTTTATTGAGAGTTTCTGTTTACATCCCTTCTGTTTACATTTCTTCTGTTTTTGAAAACCTGATCTTTATTTCTCTTACTTTAATCATTACTTGTAATTTTACCATGTGTATTTAGTTTTATAATCAGTATCTTTAGTCTATTTATCTCTGTGAAAGGCATATAATACAGAATTGAGGCAAATGCTGACAAGCTTACAATGAAGAACCTGAGGTTGCAATCCTGATAGTAGATAAAATCAAATTCAGGACCACAGCAATAAATTAGACAAAGAGGGATAACTTATAATGCTAAAAATTATATTTCCAGATGAAGATACATCATCTGTGAATGTCTGTGAACCAAATGACACAGAATCCTCCAATATAAAATAGAATCTACTGAAAATTAAAGCTTTAATAGGAGATTGAAGTTAATTCACCTATTAAAAGATATTTCAAATTATAACATAATGCAAAACTAATTTTATGCTCTACACAAAGAACACTTATTTAAAAAGTTAATAAAATGACTAAGAATTAAAATGTAGACCACACAACACAGAAAGATGGACAGAAAAAATTTAGTCACTTGGTGAGGTTTGGAGAAACAATCTCATATTTTGGTAACGTAAAATGAATGTGCCTAACAGATTTGAGGCAATATTTTACAAAAGTATAAATCTACCCTTCAAGCAAGCAATCTCACTACTAGGAAGATATCCTAAATATATACCTCCAATATACAAAAACAGATATGTACAAACTGATTAATTGCAACAGTGAGAATTACTTGTATGTCAAACATAAGAAATAGTAAACCATGATACATAAACATACTAGAGTGTTTATACAACTGCAAAAAAGAATAAGAAAGATAGCAGTGAAATGAAACAGAACAATTTCTCAGAGTTATTTTTATATGAAGAAGCAATTGAAAATTAGAATATATATTATGCCACATTTGCTATAAGAAAGGAGAAACAGTAAATAATAACCATAAATTTGCTTGTCTGAAAAGAAATGCAAAAAGAATAAAGCATGCAAAATCATGTCACCATCAAGAGTTGGGGTTGAGAAAGTGGATAAGAGCAAATGATATTTCTATAAATAATATTTGTAAAATGCTGGTTTCTGCAAACGTGAATACTATTTATATTTTTTTATGGTTGCAGTAAAGTGGGAAGAAGGATAAACTAAAAATGAAAACAGAAGCAAATTAACCCAACTGTATTCAAATGAATGATACCCAAATTGAAATAATTAACTGAAAATGAATACAATATTTCTATTTAGAAAATGAGTGACTATTTTGATGTATTGGAAGCCAGAAACCTCACTTTGGAAGAAAAAATAGCAAATATTCAAAGGGGTAAAGAAAGACGATTATTGGCCAGGTTGAATTGAAGGTGTTCATATGGACTGATCATTTCTAAAATAAGGTATGTGCATGTCCTTGGAGAAATAGCTAATTGTATGATTGGTTCAGGGAAGTACAAGATGAGACTAGAACATATTGCCGTGCCAGAAAGTAAAGAAGCCTTTTAAAAAAAGAGTTCATGTGATAAGGACACAGATATCCCCCTTCCACCTCGCTCCCCATCCCATCCCCCTGGGCCATGGCGGATTCATGTTAATGTATGGCAAAACCAATACAATATTGTAAAGTAAAATAAATAAATAAAACTTAAAAAATAAAAATAAATAAAAGGTACACATGTTGAAAATAATTTACTGAAAATAAAAACTTTTGAATTAAAGCAAAAGCAAAAAAAAAAGACACAGATACCATTTGAATGGGCTTCCCTGGTGGCACAGTGGTTAAGAATCCGCTTGACAATGCAGGAGACACAAGAGATTTGGGTTCGATTTCTGGATTGGGAAGATCCCCTGGAGAAGGGAATGGCAACCCACTCCAGTTTTGTTGCCTGGAAAATTCCATGGACAAAGGAGCCTGAGTCACAAAGATTCAGACATGACTGAACATGGACGTGTATAGGCTAGCTCACCACCTGAATAGGCTTCCACTGGCAAAATCTGGGACAATTTGATCTACAAAATAATTAAGGAGGGTGATGAATTATAAGTTTTGAAATAAGATGTAATTCATGAGACCACACCTATAACAAATACTGGTTAGTTGGATGGTTAAGAAGGAAAAAGTAGGCTCATTCAGTAAAAAGGCCAAATGTGGACCGCAAATTTTGGAGGAAATGACAGAGATAGAAATAATCATGTTGTAATCATCACTGGTAAATGTCAGTGAGGATCTTAAAGTGTTTCATCATAGATTAAATATTGAAGATAAAATGAGTATCTTAGTGTCTCAGCATAATTTGCCTTTTAATTAATAATGGAAAATAATAGTAACTATACAGCAGAGAATCTTACAACCCTTAGTACAATACTTGAGTAATTTTTAAAATAATTCTACTGATCCAAAATAAATACCAAACAGCTCTATTTAATAAGGAAATTCAAGCAATTTAATAATAGTTATATATGAAGGCTTAACCATTTAAAATATGCAAAATGTGGAAAGAAACAAAACCATTTCCTTTCTTTCCTAAATAAATTCCTAATGGGATGTGTGGACATTTTGGACATGGAAAAAATTATCAGATTTGAAGTCAGATTAGACACGGAGCATTTACATTGCTTTTCTGTGTTCTTTTCATCACAGTGAACATTGAATACCTAGTTTTGCAATATTATGACATCTTGGGAAGAACACAGGATGATCTAACTGTGAACTGACCTCAAGCTAATAGTTTAACTAACAGTTTATGCAGTCACTGGCATATAACAAGTGTTACTGTGGTTCCTTCAAAAATTAAAATGACCCTTGGTCACCCAATGTGTTCATCATGGGACACTAGAGTGAGAACCCTGTTTACAATGAACATATCAGATAACACTTTGACATTATGATAAAAATTAACATTATTAACAAGGGGCAGGTAGACATTGTGTGCCTCAGACATGATACCTATACACTGAAAGGGACAAAATACAGAACATTCAAGCTAGGAATATAAAACTTGAATCTAATCATAAGGAAACAAGACAAACTCAAAAAGTTTTGCTTTTAAATAAAAAGTTAAAGCAGCATCCAGAGGGATGATAATTTTCAGTAATGCCAATTTATAAAATGCTAAATAAAAGCTGACAATTTTTTCTAGATCCAAGGAGACTGAAGAGAAATGACAACTCAATATAATACCTGATTCTAGACTGAATTTCTCTTATAATTTTTTTCTATAAAATTTTTTGGGTTTTTTTTTTTTTTGAAGTATAATTGATAGCATATTAGCTTCAGGTGTACATGATGATTATTTGATATTTATATATATTGTAAAATGATCATCACAATGAGTACAGATAACATCTGGCACCATACATAGTTACAAACTGTTTTTTTAAATTGAAGTATAGTTGATTTATGATATCATTAGTTTCCAGTATACAGCACAGTGGTTCAGTTACATATTTTTTCAGATTCTTTTCCCTTATAAGTTATTAAAAATTATTGAATATAGTTCTTGTGCCATATAGTGAGTCCTTTCTCTTTTGGAAATAAGTTCATTTGTACCTTTTTTTTTTAATTCCACACATAAGCAATATATAATATTTATATCTGGCTTAAGTAGTATGATAATTTCTATGTCCATCCGTGTTGCTGCAAATGGCATTATTTCGTTCTTTTTATGGCTGAGTAAAGGCAATGGCACCCCACTCCATTACTCTTGCCTGGAAAATCCCATGGGCGGAGGAGCCTAGTAGGCTGCAGTCCATGGGGTCGCTGAGAGTTGGACACGACTCAGTGACTTCACTTTCACTTTTCACTTTCATGCATTGGAGAAGGAAATGGCAACCCACTCCAGTGTTCTTGCCTGGAGAATACCAGGGACGGCGGAGCCTGGTGGGCTGCCGTCTCGGGGGTTGCACAGAGTCGGACACGACTGAAGTGATTTAGCAGCAGCAATATTCCATTTTATAGATATACCACTTATTTATTCATGACTTTGTCCATGGACATTTAGGTTGCTTCCATGTCTTGGCTATTGTAAATAGTGCTACAGTGAACATTGGAGTGTGTGTGTATTTTTGAATTATGGTTTTCTCTGGGTACAGGCCCAGGAGTAGGACTGCAGTATCATATGGTATCTCTGATCTTATTTTTTTTTTAAGGAAGCGCCATGCTGTTCTCCATAACGACTATAGCAATTTACATTCCTACCAACAATGTAGAAGGGTTCCTTTTTTTCTCCATTCTTTCCAGCATTTATTATTTGTAGACATTTTGATGATGGCCATTCTGACTGGTGTGAGGTGATACCTCATTGTAGTTATGATTTGCATTTGTCTCACAATTAGTGGGTGTTGAACATCTTTTCGTGTGCCTTCTGGCCATATCTTCTTTGGAGAAATGTCTTTATAGAGCTTCTGCCTGTTTTTTAATTGGATTATCTTTTTTTTAATATATATTGAGGTGTGAGCTGTTTGTATATTTTGGAGGTTAATCTTGTCACTTGCTTCATTTGCAAATATTTTCTTCCATGCTGTAGGTTGTCTTTTCATTTTATTTAGGTTTCTTTTGCTGTACAAAAGTTTTTATTTTCAGGTCCCATTTGTTTATTTTAGTTTTTATTTCTATTACCTAGGGAGATGGATACAAAAGGATTTTGTTATAATTTATATCAAAGAGCATTCTCCCTGTTTTCCTGTAAAAGTTTTACAGTATACAGTCTTACATTTAGGTCTTTAATCCATTTTGACTTTATTTTTGTGTATTGGTATTAGAGTATGTTCTAATTTCATTCTTTCAAATGAAGCTGTCCAGTTTTCGCAGCAATGTTTATTGAAGAGACTGTCTTTACTGTATATTCTTGCCTCCTTTGTCATAGATTAATAAACCATAAATACATGGTCAAGCTTTATTTTTGAGCTTTCTCTCCTATTCCACTGATCAATATTTCTGTTTTTGTGCTCGTACCCTACTGTTTGAATTGGGCTTCCCTGGTGGCTCAGTGGTTAAAAAAAAAAAAAAAAAAAAAAACCTGCCTACCAATGCAGAACACATGAATTTGATCTCTGGGTTGGGAAGATCCTCTGGAAGATGGCATGGCAATCCATTCCAGTATTCTTGCCTGGAGAATTCCATGGACAGAGGAGTCTGGCCGGCTACAATCCATGGGGTCTCAAAGAGCTGGACATGACATAGTGACTAAACAATAGTACCACCATACTGTTTGGATTACTGTAGCTTTAGTCTGAGGTTAGGGAGCCTGATTCCTCCAGCTCCATTCTTTTTTTTCAGGATCGTGTTGGCTATTTGGGGTCTTTAATGTTTCTATACAAATTTAAAAAATTAATTTTTAACTTTGTGAAAAATGCCATTAGTAGTTTAATAGGGATTGCATTGAATTTGTAGATTTCCCTGAGTAGTGTGGTCATTTTGACAATATCAGCCCAAGAACATGGTATGATTTTCCATCTCTTTGTGTCACCTTTAAATTCTTTCATAAGCTAGACTGGTTTCTTTACTAGAGGAAAAAAATATGTTACACAATACAGTGGATTATTGTAGAAATCAACAAACCGGAATATGGAGAGCAATTTATGTAAAAGTCACTATTACATGTTCATAAATTCACTGTGGTTATATAAAAGAATATCCTTATTTTTAGAAAATATGTACTGAAATGTTAGGGATAAAGGGAGATGACATATACAGCTTACTCTGTGTTGTTCTTAAAATCTAAATATAGTAACAACTGTCTCTTATACACATCTTGTCATAGTCAAACCAGATTAATTATGCATTTATATTACTCATCCAATTTTGAGCTAATTAGATTGTAAATAGCTTGATCTCTTTCATATTTTAATCCCTATTTTAAAAACCTGTGCATTTTAATTAATGTAGAAACACTCACAGATAAATTAAAATTACAACCTCATACAGATTTTTCAGATACATAAGATACTGTTTTATGTCTTCTGAAATTAACATAAATTGAAGGATCATAATGTTAAAACAGATGCATTTATTATACTTACTTCACCTTCTAACACAATGTTAATGCTTTCATGATGAACAGTATTTATGCAAATACCAAATGTTTCAAACTGATGTGTTTGAAAATACAATGATGGGCAGCCTCCAGTAATGAGAAATGATCATGAATATGCACAAATCATTCCATCTGTGTTTTAATTTGCTCCAGTCTTACAGTACCCAAGCAAAGTATCTGATGTATTCATAAAACAATCAACAATTTTTGAAATAATGAGAGAGGAATTATATTTGCACGCAGTGGATACAGATTGCTACCATGTTGATCAATTATCCTCACCTCTGTTAGCTTAAGAAAGAAAAATGAAAAATAATAATAATAATAAAAAAGCCTGATCATTATAGTTGATATTTTGTCAAAGTTAAGGGAGTAGGTAGGAGTTAAGGCAGTAGTAGGGACAATGAGCCTATTGTCCCTATATGATTTTGAACCACAGAATGGAATGTAAAAAGATAGTAACCTCTTACTTAAATTTTATGCACACTACCAAAGAGTCTGCACTGAAAATCATAGTGTCCTGTCGTCCTCATTCAAAATCCCATACCCTCCCCATATTTTACCCTTATAATCTATCATCTACTGCAACTTCCTTCTTCTCAGTAAGATTTAGTGACCCACTCCAGTATTCTTCCTTGTAGAATCCCATGGACAGAGGAGCCTGGTGGCCTGCAGTCCATGGGGTAGCTACGAGTCGGATTCGACTGAGTGACTTCACTTTCACTTTTCACTTTCATGCATTGGAGACGGAAATGGCAACCCACTCCAGTGTTCTTGCCTGGAGAATCCCAGGGATAGGTGAGCCTGGTGGGCTGCCATCTATGGGGTCACACAGCTTCAGACACGACTGAAGTGACTTAGCAGCAGCAGCAGCAGCAGCAGTATACATTCTTTTGATCCCAGGTGAATCTCCACTTTCCTGTATTTCCATTTCTTGCCCTCATCATTTACCTCTCCATATTCAGTCTTTGCTATTTCATTATTTTAATAACTCTCATGCCAACACCCTAATCCTCATTCATTTTTTAAAAATTCTCATTGCACACACAGGGAAAATTCTAAATCATAATCATCTTTTTTTTTCCTACATTCCAAACAAGGTCATATGTACTACTGAAGAAACAGGACTCAACATATTTGTGCATTAGCACTATACGTACGTTTCAGAACCTCAACAATGTCATCTCCACCCTCCTTTTTAGGAATCCTACATAACCTATTTTGTCAACTACTAACTTTATAATAAAACCTTTATAATAAGCACGCTTATCAAATTATTTTTAAAATTGTCTATTAGACCATAGTGTGCTTAGCCGCTCTGTCGTGTCTGACTCTTTGTAACCCCATGGACTGTAGCCCACCAGGATCCTCTGTCCATGAGGATTCTCTGGGCAAGAATACTGCAATAGGTTGCCATGCCTTCTTCCAGGGCATCTTTCCAACTCAGGGATTGAACCCAGGTCTCCCACATTGCAAGCAGATCTTTACCATCTGAGCCACCACTGAGTCCCCTTCACAATGATGTTTCTTTAGAGTGGTTGACGTGTGCTGCATCCACTTCCTCCCTTCTTTTTTTCCTCCTCAGACACATTCAACTGTCTTGTGCGCCAATCATTCCATCAAAACAACAGTTACTGTAATTACTCAGGACCTTCTGGAGGTTAATTTGGAAGCATATTTTTAGGTTTCTTAATTGACTGCTGAATTACTTCCTTTTAAAAACATTTCCGTTGGCTTTTGCCACTCAAGCTTTATTTATCTCATTCTGCTATACCTGGCCCTTGTTTCTCAATCTTTTTTTCTAGATTGCCCCCTCTCTCCCTTACAACACTAGAGTTCCCTCAAGACGTAGCGGTATATCTTTTCTCTTCTTACCCTCACTTTATTTGCGTTAAAAGCTTCCATTGTCATCTGTACATCATCTATATGCCAGTTCTTTGAAAATTTATATTTAAACTTCTTCATTGAGCTCCAGACTCATATCTCTAATTGTCCACATAATATCCAAAGAACTAAAGCTTTTCTTGGCACAAAGTACATACTTTATTTGTGTTAAAAGCTTCCATTGTCATCTGTACATCATCTATATGCCAGTTCTTTGAAAATTTATATTTAAACTTCTTCATTGAGCTCCAGACTCATATCTCTAATTGTCCACATAATATCTAAAGAACTAAAGCTTTTCTTGGCACAAAGTACAGTAATAAAAATATGTTAAATAAAGGCCAAATGTTGCCTCAAATTGAACATATTCCAAATAAATTTATAATATCTTCCCCTTTTCCTCCCTAAGCAAGAACACTGAATTTATCTCTTCCAGTGTTGGTATCTCAGTGATCGATACCACTATTCATCTTAATGAATATGATACTGAGAAGTCACATGTACTCACCCTTATATATTACATTCTTTTACCAATAAATCCTATCTCAAAAATTCCACTAAAAAACAACTTTATTTTCTTTCCACTGACATCATGCTAGTTCAATTAGTCATCTCACCCTCCTGCTATTCTAACTATTGACTTTTAACTCAGTGGCCCCAACCTTTTTGGTAGCAGGGACTGGTTTCATGGAAGACAGTTTTTCTATGGACTAGGATTGGGGCTTCCCTGGTGGCTCAGTGGTAAAGAATCTGCCTATCAGTGCAGGAGGCCCAAGTTCGATCCCTGATTTGAGAAGATTCCCTGGAGAAGGAAATGGCAACCCACTTCAGTATTCTTGCCTGGGAAATTCCATGGACAGAGGAGCCTGGCAGGCTACAGTCCATGGGGTTACAAAGAGTTGCACATGACTGAGCATACACGCATAAAATGATTAGATATTTTCTTTAATAGAAGTTTGTAGGTTGTAGATGTAAGATAAATTCAGTTCAGTTCAGTTGCTCAGTCGTGTCCGACTCTTTTCGACCCCATGAATCATAGCACGCCAGGCCTCCCTGTCCATCACCAACTCCCAGAGTTCACTCAGATTCACATCCATTGAGTCAGTGATGCCATCCTCCATACATGACCACAGGAAAAACCATAGCCTTGACTAGATGGACCTTTGTTGGCAAAGTAATGTCTCTGCTTTTGAATATGCTATCTAGGTTGGTCATAACTTTTCTTCCAAGGAGTAAGCATCTTTTAATTTCATGGCTGCAGTCACCATCTGCATTGATTTTGGAGTCCCCAAAATAAAGTCTGACACTGTTTCCACTGTTTCCCCATCTGTTTCTCATGAAGTGATGGGACCAGATGCCATGATCTTCATTTTCTGAATGTTGAGCTTTAAGCCAACTTTTTTGCTCTCCACCTTCACTTTCATCAAGAGGCTTTTTAGCTCCTCTTCACTTTTTGCCATAAGGGTGGTGTCATCTGCATATCTGAGGTTATTGATATTTCTCCCGGCAATCTTGATTCCAGCTTGTGCTTCATCCAGCCCAGCGTTTCTCATGATGTACTCTGCGTATAAGTTAAATAATCAGGGTGACAATATACAGCCTTGACATATTCCTTTTCCTATTTGGAACCAGTCTGTTGTTCCATGTCCAGTTCTAACTGTTGTTTCCTGACCTGCATACAGATTTCTCAAGAGGTAGGTCAGGTGGTCTGGTATTCCCATCTCTTTCAGAATTTTCCGCAGTTTATTGTGATCCACACAGTCAAAGGCTTTGGCATAGTCAATAAAGCAGATTAGATGTTTCTATTTCTATGTTGTATTGTTTCTGGAACTCTCTTGCTTTTTCCATAATCCAGTGGATGTTGGCAATTTGATATCTGGTTCCTCTGAGTAAATAGTAAAAAGTATTTCTTTTTAGTACATTGCAGGCAGGTTCTTTACCAGCTACCATGGAAGCCCCCCAAAAGTATTTCTACAGAGAACTAAAATGATTTTTGTTGTTCTTAAAATCTAAATATAGTAACAAATTAGAACACGAGTTACAAATTCTAGAATGTCAGTCATCTGAAGTAGAACAAATTAAATCTCCCAGGATTAAGGAAGGGTTTTGTTTCAGGATCTTGGATGTAGCTGAGCCTGTAAAATAATGCTAACTTGTTCAAGGTATATGGATTGGAAAATATCAAGAATAAATAGCCAGGTAAAGGGCTACAGATTCTTTGTCTAAGTGAGGTTTACAAAAGTCTTAATTATAATTCATTCATAAATAAATGCTTTGCATGTCTGAAATGCAAATGTTTTGGTTGTTTTTATTTAAAATAATCCATATGGTTTAGATACCAGATGTTCTGGTGACAGAATAGGTAATTCTGTTCTAAATTTTAAAAATGCATCTATTTCTTTCTAGTTTGAAAGATAACCTCAAGAGGGTGGGCCAGAGTAGTCTGTGACCTAAGATTATTATATTTATGAAGGATTTAGTAGTATGGCTGACACATAGCAGCTGATTTATAATGGTAAAATTATTATTATATTTTTAAAAAGAAACTATTCCTATAGGAAATGTACATTTATTTATTTATCACATCCCCATTAAAAATCCAGAATTTAGTTTTGAAAGTATGTATCTGGACAAATTAGTATACCATGAACAGATTTATTTTTAAATTGAAAAAAAATTCATGGGATAATTATGTAGTATTCAACAACTTGTGCTGATAAAAGGTTAATCCCAGTTACTGAAAACATAATAATTAAACTGTGAATGAAGTTTGACAGTTATTTACACAAAGAAGTTAAGCTTTCAAACAACATTTTCATTACTTCAGGGTTGGATTATCTTAATGAATTTAATTCAAGAAAATGTTTTAAGTTTCTTTTATATTCAGTATGTAACAAGAATAGTTGAGGAATGGGAAAAAAAATTATCCAATTTGATCTCTATTCCTCAAGAAAATTTAGTCTACTTAGAAGAGTTAGGCACCTATACAATAATAGTAACGTGAGAAATGCCACAAATATTGGTACTTTGAGGTGTTAACAAATAAAATTCAAAATTAAATTGGCTTTCTTCAGTGATCTGTGAATTGAGCAGCGTCTCGTCTAGCAGATAGGAAGCAGCTCTAAGGAGCTATACAAAGTGGAAGGCTTTTATAATCAGAAAGGGGGAAAAGGAAGTTCCTAACAAAGATTGGATTGTTTCAGACAAAACCATCTTCCTAGGGGGACAACTGGGGTCTATCCAATGGTTTACCTTGCTAGTGATGACCAGATAATCCCAGACTAACTGGTTAAAAGTCACATACCTGGGAGAGACTGAAACTGCCATTAATTAGGTCTTGGCTTGCTGACATGGGGCTTTGCACAAGTGACTCATTTGGAGGACTTTTATTTTTTAACAGAGCAAACACCTACTTCTGTACAGAATAAGTGACACAATTTTTTATGTAAGGTACTTAATGTATCACTTAAGGATGTTCTTTGTGGGATTTTGCTGATCCTTTTGCTCTAGGGACCATTAAACAATTTACTGATTATTCAGGTTAATGAGGGAGGTAATATGTTTGCAATGATTAACTGAAATTTAAATTATTCATAGTTGTTTTCAAGAGATGGCTTAGTTCTCTCACCTCTGAATCTCCTGTTTACTATGTGTATACATCCTTTTGTAATGAGGTGAGGTACTTCCATACAATCAGTGGATTGGTAAACATTTACTGAAAACTTTTAAGTAATCTAAGCATTAGTAATTGTCATAGTAGTAAAGTCGCTCAGTCGTGTCCGACTCTTTGCGACCCCATGAACTGTAACCTACTAGGCTTCTCTGTCCGTAGGATTCTCCAGGCAAGAATACTGGAGTAGATTGCCGTTTCCTTAAAAAAAAATTCTGTGTGATATATAATGAGTTGAATTCTTTCAGAATAATACCATGGAAGACAATTTATGTGCATTTTGCATTAAGAATGGAATTCTTTTTTCCTATATAATAATCGATTTTTCTTTTTCTGACTATCCTATATTCTAACATATTTTTAATGGGCATATGTCTAGATGAAAAAAGAAATGAGTTAGGTGCCCTCAGAATGGGCTTGATTCAGGGGGGAGAAATCAACTATCCCTTTTTTGGTGTTAAGTCTTGTGAATAAAACACCAGTGGGAGACACAGTATGGTGAAGCTGAAGTTATTTATTCAGTGTTTCCCTGATGATACTGTTGGTTTCTGACTGTACCTTCACAAAATGTAAGATCTCGCTAGTATGCTGGTGGTGTCAGAAATGTATTTTCTGTAGAATTTTCACTTACTCTCTTCATTCAGTTAAAAGGCAAGGGAGCAGATATATAGAATAAAGGTGAAGTTTTATCCCCTGCATATAGGGGACCATTATTGCCTTGACAGAAAAATAAATCAAGTTAAAATTAGTAATAGTTTAAAATTTTTAATATTCGGTTGTACTTTTCTCAAGAACTTTATGGTATAGTTTCATTATAAATGTACCCTGTGACTTAGTAACTTTCTGGAAATCTGTTCTTCCTTTCAAAGCTACAGAATACAGGCTCTTCAGAGTACAAATGGGAAGTCTTATTCACCTTGGTCATGCCCCCTGGTGTTATTCCCTAAATGGAATTTGAAATGACTGTCAAGAAATCTAGTCTAGCTAAAGGAATGAAAATGAATAAAAAGCTAAACTATAATGTAATGAATAAAAGGATTTCACCAGAACTGTGGTCATCTGTAGCAAGAGATAAATTTTATTTAAATTTTATCAACAGTATTTCACAAATAGCTGCCTCTAACAATTGCTATAAATGAGGACAAATGACTTTACATGCATGTATAAATGAACAAATCCTCACCTGTTTCATTGGGAAAAGGGAGCAAAGACATTCAATTAGAATGTTCCTGTTGCTGGCACCAGCAGCTTCAAGGTGTCCAGTTTGGCCTTATCTTAGAAGACAGTCAGGTTCCAGCAATGAAACATTTCAAGACAAATGTACAGCTTAGAAAGGTGCCATTTTACAGAAACCTAGGTGAGTCTGAATATGGAGGTGAAGGGCTTGATATCTAACAATCCAATTATCCAGTATTCTCAGAACCCTTTGGGTATAACCTTTATATTGCTCATTTCTATTATAAGCTCATGGTGAGAGGTGAGATATATATGTTGAGAATTATTTAGACCTTAGATTTTAATGAAGACGTATGGCAAACTGATAAATATATCTTCTGTATCATGCACTAGCCACTTCCATTTTTAATAAGTGAGTTATCATTAACATGTCCTTATTTTAAAAAGTAAACATCTTTTCATATTTCAGGAAACTGAAATTGTTGAATATGTTTTCCCTTAGAACAAAACAGGTTGCTAGAGATATGAACATTTATATCCTTAGTCTCTATACATAACATATCTCCAAAGCCAGATTATGAAACAGTGAATGAAGTTCAGTGATTTGCTTATGGAATATAAGTAATATAATTATTTAATATAGTAATTGAGTATAATTAAGTAAAACTTGTGGAATCCAGGCTTTTGATACCCAGCTTGTCTAAAATTCCCTTCAGTTCAGTCGCTCAGTCCTGTCTGACTCTTTGCAACCCCATGGACTGCAGCACATCAGGCCTCTCTGTTTATCACCAACTCCCAGAGTTTACTCAAACTCATGTCACTGAGTCGGTGATGCCATCCAGCCATCTCATCTTCCGTCATCCCTTTCTCCTCCTGCCTTCAATCTTCCCCAGAATCTGGGTCTTCTCCAATGAGTGAATTCTTTGCATCAGTTGGCCAAAGTATTGGAGTTTCAGCTTTAGCATCAGTCCTTCCATTGAGCATTTAGGAATGATTTCCTTTAGCATGGACTGGTTGCATCTCCTTACAGTCCAAGGGACTCTCAAGAGTCTTCTCCAGCACCACAGTTCAAAGCATCAATTCTTTGGCGCTCAGCTTTCTTCTAGTCTAGCTCTCTCATCCATACGTGACTACAGGAAAAACAATAGCTTTGACTAAATGGACCTTTGTTGGCAAAGTAACGTCTCTGCTTTTCAATATGCTATCTACGTTGGTCATAACTTTTCTTCCAAGGAGCAAGAGTCTTTTAATTTCATGCTGTCACCATCTGCAGTGATGTTGGAACCCAAAAGTATAAAGTCTGTCACTGTTTCCACTGTTTCCCCATCAATTTGCTATGAAGTGATGGACCAGATGCCATAATCTTAATTTTCACATGGGCTTCCCTTGTAGCTCAGCAGGTAAAGAATCTGCCTACAATGTGGGAGACCTAGGTTTGTTCCCTGGGTTGGGAAGATCCCTTGGAGAAAGGAATAACTACCAACTCCAGTATTCTGGCCTAGAGAATTCTACAGACTGTATAGTCCATGGGGTCAAAAAGAGTCAGACATGAGTGAGCGACTTTCACTTCACTTCACTTAATTTTCTTAATATTGAGCTTTAAGCCAACTTTTTCACTCTTCTTTTGCACTTTCAACGAGAAGCTCTTTTGCTTTCTGCCATAAGGGTAGTATCATCTGCATATCTGAGGTTATTGATATTATTCCCAGCAATTTTGATTCCAGCTTGTGCTTCATCCAGCCCAGCATTTCTCATTATATACTCTGCATAGAAGTTAAATAAGCAGGATGACAATATACAGCCTTGATGCACTCCTTTCCCTGTTTAGAACCAGTCTGTTGTTCCATGTCCAGTTCTAACTGTTGCTTCCTGAC
This sequence comes from Cephalophus harveyi, assembly GCA_006410635.1. NCBI lineage: Eukaryota > Metazoa > Chordata > Mammalia > Artiodactyla > Bovidae > Cephalophus > Cephalophus harveyi. The sequence continues at coordinate 14,399 of SJYT01051029.1, read as the reverse complement.
CTGAATACATATTTCACAGGAGGCAAGTCAGGTGGTCTGGTATTTCCATCTCTTTAAGAATTGCCAACAATGGTCCATCTAGTCAAGGCTATGGTTTTTCCAGTGGTCATGTATGGATGTGAGAGTTGGACTGTGAAGAGCTGAGTGCCGAAGAATTGATGCTTTTGAACTGTGGTGTTGGAGAAGACTCTTGAGAGTTCCTTGGACTGCAAGGAGATCCAACCAGTCCATTCTAAAGGAGATCAGCCCTGGGTGTTCTTTGGAAGGACTGATGCTAAAGCCGAAACTCCAGTACTTTGGCCACCTCTTGCGAAGAGTTGACTCATTGGAAAAGACTGATGCTGGGAGGGATTGGGGGCAGGAGGAGAATGGGATGACAGAGGATGAGATGGCTGGATGGCATCACTGACTCGATGGACATGAGTTTGAGTGAGTTGGTGATGGACAGGGAGGCCTGGCGTGCTGTAATTCATGGGGTCGTAAAGAGTCAGACACAACTGAATGACTGAACTGAACTGACCTGAAGAATTTTCCAAAGTTCGTTGTGATCCACACAGTAAAAGGCTTTGGGATAATCAGGAAAGCAGAAGTAGATGTCTTTCTGGAACTCTCTTGCTTTTTTGATGATCCAGTGGATGTTGGCAATTTGATCTCTGGTTCCTCTGCCTTTTCTCATTCCAGGTTGCACATCTGGAAATTCATGGTTCACAAATTGTTGAAGCCTGGCTTGGAGAATTTTGAACATAACTTTACTTGCGTGTGAGATGAGTGCAATTGTGCAGTAGTTTGAGCATTCTTTGGCATTGCCCTTCTTTGAGATTGAAATGAAAACTGACCTTTTCTGGTCCTGTGGCCACTGCTGAGTTTTCCAGATTTGCTGGCATATTGAGTGCAGCACTTTCACAGCATCATCTTTTAGGATTTGAAATAGCTCAACTGGAATTCCATTACCTCCACTAGCTCTGTCCATTGTGATGCTTCCTAAGGCTCACTTGACTTTGGATTCCAGGATGTCTGGCTCTAGGTTGGTGATCACACCATCGTGATTATCTGGATTATGTTGATCTTTTTTGTACAGTTCTTCTGTGTATTCTTGCCACCTCCTCTTAATATCTTCTGCTTCTGTTTTTCCATACCATTTCTGTCCATTATTGTACCCATCTTTGCATGACATGTTCCCTTGATATCTACTTTTCTTGTAGACATCTCTAGATTCTTCTATATTTTTCCTCTATTTCTTTGCATTGATCACTGTGGAAGGCTTTCTTATCTCCCCTTGCTATTCTTTGGAACTCTGAATTCAAATGTGTATATCTTTCCTTTTCTCCTTTGCCTTTGCTTCTCTTCTATTCACTGCTATTTGTAAGGCCTCCTCAGACAACCATTTTGCCTTTCTTTTCCTTGGGGATAGTCTTGATCCCTGCCTCCTGTACAATATCATGAACCTCTGCCCATAATCCATCAGGCACTGTCTATCAGATCTGATCCCTTGAATCTATTTCTCACTTCCACTGTATAATCATAAGGGGTTTGATTTAAGTCATACCTGAATTGGTCTAGTGGTTTTCCCTACTTTCTCAATTTAAGCCTGAATTTGGCAATAAGGAGTTCATGGTCTGTGCCACAGTCAGCTCCTGGTCTCATTTTTGCTGACTGTATAGAGCTTCTCCATCTTGAGCTGCAAAGAATATAACCAATCTGATTTCGGTATTCCCTTAGTCCTAAAACAAATAAATGTAAGAATCACCTTGAGAGCTTGCCCTGTCCTAAGAGATTCTTATTTAGTAGTTCCACAGTTGGGGATAGTTTGTGAATTGTTTTTATCTAGTAACTCAGGTGATAACACCAGAAATCTGCAGAATTAGAAAGAGAGTCCTCTAAGTTCTGTGGCACTAGGTTGAATAGATTCTCAGGAAAGAAAGTTAAATGTCAGTGTCTTCTCAGGACATTCAGTATCATTCTGGATATAAAAGCAAATGTCATAAAAATCAAAAGAATTCCTAAATAAGCAATGGCTCTTCTTTTCCTAATTCTTTTTTCTCTTGGGTCATATAGTCCTCAAATGCAGTTCACATTAGATAGCAAAGTAGCGATTGCTCATTGACCCCAGTATCCACTGTACATTTATTCCTTAGAAAACTCACCCAGGATTTTATATCTCTGTGGGTTGCTTAACATAAAGGCTCTGGGTCCCAACATCCATGAAAGGGTTGAAGACTTGTAACTAAATATTGTCCAAATTTTGCCTCAAAATATGCGTTCAAGTGGCCAGTCATAGTTGTTGAGTGGAGTTGCATGTAACAAATACATTAGATGTCAGGTTTCTTGGACATGGAGATTCTGAAAGTGTTTATTTCCTCATTACTTATCCTTCAAGACTATAACAGTTCATGAAACACAGCAGACTAAAATATTCAAATGAATGCCTTTTTTCAGATCTATTTTCAATTAAATATTACTTTTTAAATTTAAAAAGTAAATCAGAATCCAGTGTTTACATCTGTCACTGAAAGAATGAGAGTGAATTGCCACCACTGAAATTCTCTTAGAAATAATTCATGTAGTGAAGTTCTTTGCTAGTTATGGCTGTCACCAGTGCAATTAAATTAGATTAAAGTTGCAAACATAATTATATAGTGGTTTTCTAGCATGTTAACTGGCAGTTCTTTGGTAGATAGGGGTTATTATTTGGGAATAACCTTACAACTACTAAAATGGGAATTTAAATTGTAGCTTCACTCTAGCTTATAGGTAATTCATATCTATATGCAAGCCAAAGGCAGGGGTGGGAAGAGGAGAAATTCATTTAATATTATATTGTGCCATTAATAATTGACATAGCAGATAAAATTAAAATAGGCATTTTATCCTTGGCAATAAAAGTTCAGGCCTCTTCTGAAGCTCCATTTCCCCAGATCATAAATATAGGGACTTTTTCCAAATTCTTACAGCAAGTTCTTTAATTAGATCAAAAATCTTGTAAGATAGTGACACAATTCTTAACTATTTATTTTCATATTTAATTATATTCTTCACTACTGGTTATTCAAATGCAGTAGTGAATATTACATAAATCTTGATTATTTAATTTGCAAAAACATAACTAATATACTGTGTTTGCAGTGTTTCAGAAAACAGGATGTGAAAACAAAAGTTATGAATATACTTGTTCTCTCCCTTTTTACCTTACATATATAAATGGTATCTACTTCAGAAATTTTCTAAGCAATTGACATTTTTTCAGATGAAAATCAATCATCTAGTTGCAGTTTGGTGAATTTGTAACTATTTGCCATAAAGTTCATGAGATCCTTTCCTTCTAGGTTTTCCCAGCAGCACATTATCCTGGTTCTCCACCGTCTCAGACTATTCTCTATTTTCTTCAAGAACCCCTTATTTCTCCCATTCCTTAATTATGAGAGGTACATCATCCTCAATGTCTGTTCTGGTCTTTTAGACTGCTGACTTCATCTTTGTCTTCGAGATTAACTCACATGTTTAAACCACAAAATATCACATCACCTTCAATTTTCAGTATGGATTTCTTTCTGCCTTGTTCATTTGCACCAGAATTAAAGCCAGAATCATTCAACATGGAATACACCCAAACTGGGAACTAACTTTCCTTCCCTCTTCCACATTCTAAATCAGCTTGCTCTTCAGATTGCCAATTTCATTTCCTTCCACTATTTTTTTTTAAGTGTCCTGATAAAACACAGGAGAAGTGGACTTGATCCCTAAATCCGGAAAATCCTCTGGAAGAGGAAATGGCTACCCATTCCAGTATTCTTGCCTGAGTAATCCCATGGACAGAGGCCTGACGGCTTAGTCCATTGGGTCACAGAGTCGGATCAGACAGGGCAACTGAGTATGCATGCACATCTTGCTAAAATAATTTGATGGCCATTTATGTGTACTTACATTTTTCACTGCCATCATCTAATCATTACCAGTTCTGTTTATTCAAAAATTTCAACCTCAAATTAAGAGAGCAATGAAAAGTTATTATGGTCCTTCTCTCATCTCATATTTAATTATTCTAAAAAATTTTCATTTCGTTTTGAAGACTGCACTTTTAAATACCACATTACTTGCTTAAAGGCTTCCCTGGTGGCTCAGTCAGTAAAGAATCTGCCTACAATGCGGGAGACCATCTGCAGTGCAGAAGACCTGAGTTCGATCCCTGGGTCTGGAAGATCCCTTGAAGAAGGAAATGGGAACTCACTCTAGTATTCTTGCCTGGAAGATTCCATGGACAGAGGAGCTTGGTGGGCTACAGTCCATGGGGTTGCAAGAGTTGGACATGACTTAGCGACTAAACCACCAACCACCACCACTACTTGCTTAAAGCATCAGTTCAGTTCAGTTCAGTTCAGTCGCTCAGTCGTGTCCAACTCTTTGTGATTCCATGAATTGCAGCACGCCAGGCCTCCCTGTCCATCACAAACTCCTGGAGTTCACTCAGACTCACGTCCATTGAGTCCATGATGCCATCCAGCCAGCTCATCCTCGGTCGTCCCTTTCTCCTCCTGCCCCCAATCCCTCCCAGCATCAGAGTCTTTTCCAATGAGTCAACTCTTCGCATGAGGTGGCCAAAGTACTGGAGTTTCAGCTTTAGCATCATTCCTTCCAAAGAAAGCCCAGGGTTGATCTCCTTCAGAATGGACTGGTTGGATCTCCTTGCAGTCCAAGGGACTCTCAAGAGTCTTATCCAACACCACAGTTCAAAAGCATTAATTCTTCGGTGCTCAGCCTTCTTCACAGTCCAACTCTCACATCTACACATGACCACAGGAAAAAACATAGCCTTGACTAGACGGCAATCATTGCAATCAACCTTAAGTTGAAATGTTAAATTTGCTGAATTTTCAAAGTTATCTGATTTATCTCTAATTTATAAGAAAAGATGCCAGAATACCAAATTCATTTTATTTGAAAATTAGCATTTGGAAAATAGGAAGAAAATGTAATTAATCTATACAGTTTGAATTAGATTGATCATGCTGTATTCCTTGTATCATTCAAATTGAATGGATTTGTATACATTAATTTAGCTAATATAGTTTTTAATAATGTAAGCACATTATTATAACAGCACAATTATTTTCCATTTTATTTTCAACTCAAACTATACCACCTAAGCAAAATAGCATAGACTACATATTTTTAGGGTGAGATTGTCATGGAATAGAATACTATTTAAATATTAATGACTGTGTTTCAGCTTTCACTTCATCCCTTCTCCAATATTCCTCACTATTTCTACCATTTCTACTATTTCTACATTTTCTACCATTCCCTGAAAAGCTTCCCATTGAAAAGGCATAAGGAAACTGGGCTAATGCCATTACACTTTATACTAGAATTGAAAGCCTGGAAGGCAAATTGCAAGTTACCAAAAGCTACCAGAGTTTCAGATCAACACAAAAACCCTAACTTCATCTTAAAACATGTTCTTTAAAATCAATCAAAATAGCTTTGTCTTGATTTCAGAAATGTTTTTAAATCATAGTGAAGCGCATTTTCTGAAAGATTGCCATTATTTTGACTCAGACAGTGGCAATCAAAGTACATTATCATGATCATTAATGATAATATATGAATAGAGTTGACCCATTGATAGGTTCTTGAAACTGCCCAGAAAGGCTCAGAATTTGCTGGTAAGGTTGTTTTGAATAGTAATTTTTTGAACTGGAACAGTTACTCACTCTGATCAAATGTGACCTGTTCAGATGGGCCTTCCCTAATCGCACGTGTGTGCGCGCATGTGTGTGTGCACCCGCACATGCACATTCAGTCATGTCTGACTCTTTGCAACCCCATGGAGAGTAGCCTGCCAACCTCCTCTGATCATGGGATTCTCCAGGCAAGAATACTGGAGTGAGTAGCTATTTCCTCGTCCAAAGGATCTTCCTGACCTAGGGATTGAACCTTCATCTCTGGCATCTCCTGCATTGACAAGCAGATTCTTTACCACTGAGCCACCTGTGGTTTAAAATCTTTGCAGCCTTTATAAGCAAAACCTAAGCCAGTAAATGCCTCAAGGTTAAGAACTCAAAACCTAAGGACAAATAGTATCAAATAGTCAACTTGACTCTCCCCAAAACTACAAGAGCTTAAGCCTTAGCCAATCAAATAATTTTCTTGCTTTGCTTTGACCATTGCTCTATAAATGGTTTTCCCTGAACTCTGGCCTGGTGGAATTCTCCTACCGTTTCTGGTTTGGGACTACTCAATTTTAATCTGTTTTTACTAAAAAGCAAAAACAAAAATCCCACAACTCAAAAATGTTAATATGCTTCAGTATCTTTTAGCATATCTAAGTGTGCCTGTCACCTTTTATGCTACTTAAATTTTTTCACAGCATCTATTACAACATAAAATATTTATGTACTTGTTTATTGTCTATCATCATATCAACAATGAAAAGTGGATGTGGGAACGTGTCTCATTCATCTCTATCTCTGCAAGTAGAGCTAAGTGTTCTAAAATGGTTTTGAATGAAGTAAGGAATATTTCCCGTTTTATTTTTTTCATAAAATTGAATTACTGCTGTTAATGTCCTCTAATTTAAGCTTACATTTTTGAAAGACCAAGGACATACATATATCATCAGCATCATATTATCACATTTAAAGTTTAAGTAGGGTGATATCTCAAAATCCCCATCATGAAAATAGATAACTATTACATATAAAAGGTAATGTAATGTAACAAAGTTTGCAGAAAAATAAGCATAAAAGATAATAAGATTTATATAATAAACTGAACCTTAGATAAATCTGTTTTGCTATATCATTCCAAGTTGTTGAATACTGTATGATCTATATTAAAAAGTGAATCTGAACACAGTTAACATCATAATCCTTCTGAGAATATTTACAATATTCTATTACTGAGGCCACACTTAAGGAATCCTTGTTAAAATAGTCTCGTATATAAACTGAGGCTCAGTATTTTTGCAAAGCTCCCCACAGTGATTCTAATTCAATACCCTCATCACTATTATATTTCTATCTGTTTTCTAAAATAACATTTTGATTTCTAGTTTTCCAAAATTTCCTTCACTTTTTTTTCACATTGCATATGCTACTGTTTCTTTAAAATTAATTCTTATTGGAGTATAGTTGCTTCACAATGTTCTGTTAGTTTCTACTGTACAGCAAAAGGAGTCAACTCTACATGCACGTATTTCCCCTCCTTTTTGGATTTCCTTCCCATTCAGATCACCTCAATGCAGTAAGTAGAGTTCCCTCTGCCATATAGTGTGTCCTCATTAGTTATCCATGTTATACACAGTACCAGTAGTATAAATGCATCAATCTGAATCTCTGTTCCTATCTCCACCCTTCTTCCCCCTAGGTATCCATGATCTGATTTGTATCCATTTTTCTAGATTCCACATATATACATTAATATACAATACATGTTTTTCTCTTTGTGACTTACTTCACTCTATATGACATGCTCTAGATCCACCCATGTCTCTGCAAATGACCCAATTTTGTTCCTTTTAATGACTGAATAATACTCCATTGTATACACATGTATCACATCTTCATCCATTCCACTGCTACTGGACGTTTAGGTCTGGCTATTGTAAGTAGTGATGCTATGAACATTGGGGTGCATGCATCTTTTTGAATTTTGGTTTTCTCTGGGTATATTCCCAGTAGTGGGATTACTGGGCCATATGTTAGTTCTATTTTTAGTTTTTTAAGGAACATCAATACTTTTCTCCATAGTCCCTGTATCAATTTACATTCCCACCAACAGTACATGAGGGTTCCCTTTTCTCCACACCCTCTCTAGCACTTACTGTTTGTAGAATTTTTTTTTTAATTTTATTTTTACTTTATTTTACTTTACAATACCGTATTGGTTTTGCCATACATTGACATGAGTCCACCATGGGTGTATATTAGCTCCCAATCCTGAATCCCCCTCCCACCTCCCACTCCATATCATCTCTCTGGATCATCCCCGTGCACCAGCCCCAAGCATCCTGTATCCTGTATCAAACATAGGCTTGTGCTTCGTTCTTACATGATAGTATACATGTTTCAATGCCATTCTCCCAAATCATCCCACCCTCTCCCTCTCCCACAGAGTCCAAAAGTCCGTTCTATACATCTGTGTCTCTTTTGCTGTCTCATACACAGGGTCATCATTGCCATCTTTCTAAAATCCATATATATGTGTCAGTATACTGTATTGGTGTTTTTCTTTCTGGCTTACTTTTTGGATTATAGGCCATTCTGACTAGCGTGAGGTGATACCTCATTGTAGTTTTGATTTGCATGTCTCTAATAATTATGAAGAGACATGTAAATAAGTTCATATGCTGTTATTTTCTATCACATGTTCTAAAATTGTATTCCTTTGTTTTTACTCATATGAAAGAAAAATAGCAATTGAAAAAATAATTAAGAACTTCCCTGGAGGTCCCGTGTTAACACTCCATGCTTTCAGTATAGGGGACACAGTTTTGATCCCTAGTCAGTGAAATAAGATCCCACAGGCCATGTGTTATGGCCAAAAAAATTGTTTTAATCATTTTTTCATAAAATAAAATATGATTTACCTTTATATGTGAGATTGGTAGTTTCAAATTTCACAGAATACTTTTTTTTTTTTAAAGAAAAAGAAAACTAGGTTATTTTTATTTAAAATATTTCTATTGAAAATTTGGAACATTTTATATGTTATGTGTAAGTTCTAGCTGACTTATCTTTGGATAGTTAGACAAAACATTATTGAAATAATCTTACTACAATTCAATACTTACCTTACCAATCAGTGTGATCTACTGATTATTTTCACTAAATTGATGAGGTAGCAATTTGTTATTTCAGATGAAAAACGTCTTGGTAATAAAAGAAGAAACACACTGAGTATACTGTCTCTATACTCCTGAAATTTTACCCAGCATAGACACCAACCTAAAATGAGTGTTACTGTTTATGGTGCAACCTCTGAATACTTTAGCTATTAGTAAAATATGTGAGAAATGTGTCTGTATAAGACAAAATTGGATAATAGTGAGTGCTTTCTTCAATTTTCTTGAGTCTTGACACCACAATTTAAGAGTATATCTGGTCCAGGGGAGTATGTAACAATATCTTTAGACTACTTCTCTAAATTAGTGCTTTATTAAAATATCGAAGGAATTTCCTTCCAAAACAATATATATTGCCTTTATGAGTGTGCATGCACACATTGTGTGTGTGTGTAGTATAGCCCTTAATCCATGCAATTTAAAATCATCGTAACAAGCCAGCCTAAATATTCCTTTCAGAATCTCACTTTGCTTTATCCCACATATGTTTGGAGCTTTGATCATAGATGGTTGCTCTGATTCAGGCCAATAAAATAGACCAATTAATGCTGTTCACGCTCTCTCACCTTAGTCTCTGGATGGCTGCTTTCTCTAACAATGCCAGGACACTGATTACATTGTAGTGGTAAGAGTGATTTTAAATCCAAGTAGAGAAGAAGCTTTCCGACTGTTCACACATCATAGGAACCTTGACATTTCCTATGAAATGCCATTAAGTGGACCGCTGCAGCAGTGACTTATTGTGCTAAAAGATGGGGCCTATCTGTCTGTTACAGTCACAAAACTTTATACGTTCACTTACTTTGTACAGTAGTAAGGATTAAAGTTAATTTTTTTCAGTTTTTACAATATCTAAATGGCCTAACTGAATTCTATTAAATGTTTAATTAATCAAGTTATTTAAATCTTCTAATAGTGAACCTTGATTTTTTTTTTTTTTCAAACAAGTCTTTTAACTTTTAAAAAGGGATATTGTAGACAGTTTCATTTAGGTACAATTTACATACAATAAAAGGGCTTTCCTGGTGGCTCAATGGTAAAGAATTCATCTGCCAATGCAGAAGACATGGTTTTGATCCCTGGGTTGGGAAGATCCCTTTGAGGAGGAAATGGCAACCCACTCCAGCATTCTTGCCTGGGAAATCTCATGGACAGAAGGGCCTGATGGGCTACAGTCCATAGGGTTGCAAAGAGTCAGACACAACTGAGCAACTAAACAACAACAATCAGTCAAATTCACTGTTTTATGTGTATAATTCAGTGATTTTAAATAAATGTAGTGTTGTGCAACCTGTACAACAGTACAATTTTAAATACTTCCATCATTTAAAAAATATCATTTGTGTCTGTGCCCAGTTAACTGTTTGTCTCTACCTTGGCTACAGGCAACTACTAACCTATTAATATTTTATATATCTAGAGATTTGCTTTTTCATACAAATGCAATCATACAATATGTAGTGTTTTGTGTCAGATTTCTTTCATAAACATTATGTTTTTAAGATCTGTGTTATAGATGTGCTTTTTTGATCTTTATTATTGAATAGTATATTTCATTGCTTGGAAATACCACACTGGTTTATCTGTCCAATAGATGGAATCTGAATTATCCCTGGTTTTTTGGATTTTATGAGTAATTCCTGCTAAAAACATTCCCATAATGATACTTGTGTGGACATGTTTTGATTTTTTCTAGGTACATCCTAAAGATGGAATTGCTTTGTTGTATAGTAAATGTATGTGTATTTTTTTTTTAAAGAAACTGTCAAACTTTCTTTTCCAAAGTGACTGCCTCATTTTTCTGTTCTTACCTGCAAACTGTGAAGTTTTCAGGGTTACCTAGTGGTAGAAACCACATGGAGAACAAGTCCCCACCAACTGGCGCAGTTAACTCCCAGGCATGTGCATGACTACCCTTAGATCATGCAGCATACGTCCGTACATCAGGTGACTGCAGCGGTGCGAGCACGTTGAGCATAAACCTTCCAAGCTGAGCTCAGTCCACTTTAGAGTATCATGAGTAAATACATGCATATAAATCTGGTTTTAAATATCATTATGTCCCATAAAATTTTCAGTTCAGTTCAGTCGCTCAGTGACTCAGACACTCAGTCGTGTCCGACTCTTTGCGACCCCATGAATCGCAGCACGCCAGGCCTCCCTGCCCATCACCATCTCTCGGAGCTCACTCGGACTCACGTCCATCGAGTCAGTGATGCCATCCAGCCATCTCATCCTCTGTCATCCCATTCTCCTCCTGCCCTCAATCCCTCCCAGCATCAGAGTCTTCTCCAATGAATCAACTCTTCGCATGAGATGGCCAAAGTGCTGGAGTTTCAGCTTTAGCATCATTCCTGCCAAAGAAATCCCACGGTTGATCTCCTTCAGAATGGACTGGTTGGATCTCCTTGCAGTCCAAGGGACTCTCAAGAGTCTTCTCCAACACCACAGTTCAAAAGCATCAATTCTTCGGCGCTCAGCCTTCTTCACAGTCCAACTCTCATATCCATACATGACCACAGGAAAAACCATAGCCTTGTCTAGACCGACCTTAGTCAGCAAAGTAATGTCTCTGCTTTTGAAAATGCTATCTAGGTTGGACATAACTTTTCTTCCAAGGAGCAAGCGTCTTCTAGTTTCATGGCTGCAGTCACCATCAGCAGTGATTTTGGAGCCCCAATAAATAAATAAATAAATAAAGTCTGACACTGTTTCCACTGTTTCTTACTCGTTGCTAACTCATATAAAGAATATTCTTCCCTGGTGGCTCAGTGGTAGAGAATCTACCTGCCAGTGCAGGAGACATGGGTTCAATCCCTGGGTCAGGAAGATTCCCTGGAGAAGGAAATAGCAACCTACTCTAGTATTCTTGCCTGGAGAATCCCAAAGACAAAGGAGCCTGGGTGGCTACAGTCCATGGTGGTAAAGAGTCAGATGCAACTGAGCAACTAAGCAACAACATAAAGAATATTGGATCACGTGACACTTTAGTTTTGTGGTAAGTAGCAGTTGCTGTTCCTAAAGAACATTTCTGCTTTCGGACTATTGGTGTTTCCCCTGGAAATTGTTGGTTATCAGTTTTGTTACCGACTTAAATATCAAGGGCATGGCAAAGGATCTGATCTCTCGCCAGCAGTGCCCTGTTGGCTCTGCCAGTGAGAGCCACTAGTGCGCTGTTGGAGGGCTGGGACAAGATAACCCCATTCTACTTCTAACTCCTTCACTGAGTGCAGGGTCAGGCTCTGACACTGTGTTGATTTACTCCTTCACTGACAGCAAGAAAAACCATGATGCTCTTGCAAAGGCCAAGAGCACCTTCGATACAGATGGCATGGCCTCCTGGAGCAGTAGAAGGACCTTCTTGTATTTTCTCATCTTTAAATAAAACTACCCAGGCCCTTTTTTAACCCTTCCCTCTAACTTTTCTGATAATTTTGCCACCCAACTCATTGCATTAAATTTCCATGCATGAAATGTCAAGAGTAGGTTCATAGCATTCTGATCAGTCCCTAACTGATACTTGGTTAAATTCCCCCTGAAAGTCAGTTGGAAGAAGCTTCCCTGTCCAACCCCAAAGGTAGAGAAATATTTTCCTGACACAGCTATTTTAATACATATTTTGACAAATTTGTCATAATCTGTCAGACTATGACAAATTTGTTTTCTGTTGAACAGGAACTTACCTGGGGACAATAACACGTTAGGTCATATTGAAGGAAGAAATGCTCCCCAGGTTTCAACTGCCACCTGCTTATCCTGTTTCTAGAACAACATGAGTTCTTTTTAACTCAAATAATGGCAGAGAGTGGGACAAAATAGTTACACGTTCTCTAAGTTCTTCAAATTTTGTTCCTAAATTGAAAACTTTAAACATCAAATCTCCTCCACTCCATCTCTTGCCTATTTTACTTGTTTGTCAAAGCTTTCTCACCCTTTCCTCGTGGAAATCTTCCCTGACCCTTCTGAGTAGGTGTACACTTCCACCCAAGCATTTCACAGAACCATGGGTCTTTTTTCCTGCTAAAGCGATGTAACTTTATACTTATTTGTGTGATTATTGAATTTGAGGTTGTCCCCACTACTTACCTGTAAATTCCAGGACTATGAAACCATTCATTTGATCACTTTTGTTTTTATTCTCACCATGAAATCTCCCTGTTAATTGACAATTTGAATTCTAGCTTGATTTTCTGTTGTCTTTCTCCACCTTGGGAAAGTCATTCCATCTCTATACTTCAGTATCCTAATTCATTTAATAGCTATGTTACTTTAAGCCATATATGTAATTTGCTAAGCTTCAGTATAATAATTTATTAGCAGTATAACTTGGGGAGAATTTAAATCCTCCTTAGTCGCCATTGTCATAGGAATAGGATAGTGTTAGTTGGAGGCTAAAAATTAACATGATTTGATTACCATAGTGCCTTGTACTTGATAAGTGCTCAAGAAAGGTTATAATTTTCTCTTTTTCTTTTTAATGGAAGTAATAACCTAACATATTGCTGTGATAATTACATATTAAATAATAAAATCTATGCAATGTATAGGTTGCATAGATTCACCTTTAATAGTTGAATCACAATACATTAAAATTATAGTAATTTTGTATGATAGGAGCAGTCTTCATTGTAGGGAACTATATTTATTGTTAGGTGAAAATTTAGTCACTGGAGATGATATCAGATTGAAGGTTCTATTTGGGGTTTTGCCCTTCAGTTCAGTTCACTCAGTCATGTCTGACTCTTTGCGACCCCATGAATCGCAGCATGCCAGGCCTCCCTGTTCATCACCAACTCCAGAGGTTCACCCAAACTCATGTGCATCGAGTTGGTGATGCCATCTCATCCTCTGTCATCCCCTTCTCCTCCTGCCTCCAATCCCTCCCAACATCAGGGTCTTTTCCAATGAGTCAACTCTTCACATGAGGTGGCCAAAGTATTGGAGTTTCAGCCTCAGGATCAGTCCTTCCAATGAACACCCAGGACTGAGGTCCTTCAGAATGGGCTGCTTGGATCTCCTTGCAGCCCAAGGGACTCTCAAGAGTCTTCAACACCACAGTTCAAAAGCATCAATTCTTCTGCGGTCAGCTTTCTTCGCAGTCTAAATCTCACATCCATACATGACCACTGGAAAAACCATAGCCTTCACTAGACAGATCTTTGTTGGCAAAGTAATATCTCTGCTTTTTAATATGCTATCTAGGTTGATCATTACTTTCCTTCCAAAGAGTAAACTTATTTTAATTTCATGGCTGCAATCATCATCTGCAGTGATTTTGAACCTGAAAAAAATAAAGTCTAACACTGTTTCTGCTGTTTCCCCATCTATTTCCCATGAAGTAATGGGACCAGGTTTTGTCATTCACTTCAGTCACTCAGTCATGTCCGACTCTCTGTGACCCCATGAACTGCAGCACGCCAGGCCTCCCTGTCCATCACCAACTCCCAGAGTTCACTCAAACTCACGTCCATCGAGTCAGTGATGCCATCCAGCCATCTCATCCTCTGTCGTCCCCTTTTCTTCCTGCCCTCAATCCCTCCCAGTATCAGAGTCTTTTCCA